>NDXB01000163.1:48103-63141 GCA_002631895.1 Agapornis roseicollis
TTTTTTTTTTTTTTTTTTTGTTTTTGTTTTTGTTTTGTTTTTTTTTTCTGAAAACTGTCACCTGAGTTAAACAGGATTTGGACCAACACATTCCTCTTGCTCCTGTTTCTCCTTCAGTTGCTTCCAGCTTGAAATTCACTGAAGACTCCATTACTTTTTCATCACTCAGAATGCAGAGCCCTGATGCAGCAGAGCAAGAATAAAGGCACAGGTTCTTCCTGTCTGTGCACGATGATGCTCCAGTACCAAACCTCCCACCAGGAAACCTTTCATCATCATTGCAGCTGTAAAGACCTTCATTGTATCCCTGGTTTTGCTACAGCAGCTTCAAGCACTCAAGTTTCTGAGGTGATTTGATAAGGACAAGGGTGCCCATGCAATTTCGTCACATTAAAAAACAACCAACAAGTGAATAATTTGGCTTTCTCCAGTTTTGAGCAGCCCTTCCAAAACCTGGTGCCCTTCCCCAAGTCACTGCTTAGGACCGTTTCCACTGATATCTAAGAGTTGCAATCTGGACTCCCCAGTGAAAACCAACTCTCTTCTAGCGGTAGGTGCAGGTTGATAGCAAATTGGTGGAGCAACTAAAACAGTAGGAAGGGAATGTGAACGTCAGATTACAG
Source organism: Agapornis roseicollis (assembly GCA_002631895.1). NCBI lineage: Eukaryota > Metazoa > Chordata > Aves > Psittaciformes > Psittacidae > Agapornis > Agapornis roseicollis. The sequence goes on from NDXB01000163.1 coordinate 48,727, forward strand.
GGGATTTTGATTCTTTTCCTTATGGTTTGCTTGGATTCTGTTACTTTTCCAGGGACTGATCCAAAGCCCTCAGGAAGTTCATGCTGGTAGCAGGGAATCACCTGCTGCTGCCTCATAGGCATCTTCCCAATGGCACCAGTGGGGTTTGAGTCAGCCCCTACATGTGTTTTGCAAAGGATAGTGATCTTCAGAGCAACATCTTGATTTCTTCCCTGTACAAACAGACTTGCTTGTCACTGACACCTCTTTACCTGTGTTCAGCATACAGGTTTGGTTTGGGTTTTGCTTTCAGGCACAATATGCTGTTCAGACACATTTCCTGGAGGGAAATGGACACCTACCTACACACAAAGCTATCCAGCTGATTTATACCTTGTTGAATTTATAACCTTGTCTATGCTTCTATGGACACTTTGTATGGGCTGCAGCTCAAATCCTAAATTAGTCAAGAATTTTCCTTTCCCATATAGTATTCTATTTACTTTGACTTAAAACAAAAACAAGCGTATAAATGCAATAATGCAGGTAGACTAGAAATACTAGATTGAAAATTAAAGTAGTTTAGCTTGTCCCATTGTGACTGACAGTGTTGTCTGACACCCAACGCTGTACCCGACCATATTCCAGGCTTTCTATGTAGCTGAATCTAGTATTAGCTTTGAAAACCCATTGTATGAGTGGTGGGTGGATGGGTTTGGAAACATGTGCTCTCTACACATTGTATGTTACTCACATCAGAAGCTGTATGGCCACTCCATATGCTGTGAAACTGTAAATGATTCCCAATACACCTGTAACTCTTACCAGGATTGTGAGAAATAAACTATATACAGAGATATATATATACACACATAGATATATTGTATAATTCCTCCCGTGAGCATCTTTGTGTATATGGGCTGTGAGTGAAAATGACTGTAATCCCTCTCCCTCTTTACTCATGCCCATGCTTCTGGCAGGTTTAGTGTTTGCTAGGAGCAGTGATCCCAGTAAGAACTGTAAGCAAGGGCAGTTCCTACCCAGATAAGTGCCAGCCTGCCTGAGGAAAGCAGGCAAAGGAAGATGATTGCTATTCCCACATGGAAACTAAAGCATGGAATTAGACTTGCCCAGAGCCACAAAGGAAACATTACTGATCCCAGTGATCCCCTGGTCTCCAGGCTTGGCTGCATATTTGCTGGGACCTCTGTCCTCCCAGATTTCTGTAGTTTGATGGGTTTTGTCTTTAAGTTGCCCCAGGAGCATCCATCCTCGTGAGTAAACAATCCCCTGGATACCTGGCTGATATCCAGGCAGGTTCCTGCACACTGGTGCGCCAGGGATTCCCTTGACCTGTCCGGCTCAAGAAGAGACCTTCTAACAGATTTCCAATACTTAAAGGGGTTGCAGGAAACCTGGAGAGGGGCTTTGGGACAAGGGCCTGTAGGGACAGGACAAGGGGAATGAATGGCTTGAACCTGCCAGAACTGGGGAAACTGAGATGAGCTCTTAGGCAGAAGCTCTTCCCTGTGAGGGTGCTGAGGGACTGGTACAGGGTGCCCAGAGAAACTCTGGCTGCCCCATCCCTGGCAGTGCTCAAGGCCAGGTTGGACCCAGGGGCTTGGCGCAACCTGCTCTAGGGAAAGGGGACCTGCCTGTGGCAGGGGTTGGAGCTGGACGAACTTTAAGCTCCCTTCCAACATAAACTAGTCTGGGATTCTAATTACCTTCCTGTGAAGGGGAAGGCATCAGGGATGCTACAACTTGGAAGGCTTTCCTATGGTTTGGACTCAGTGGACCCACCTGCACAAGGTGTCCTCCTTGGCCTGAAAAGCAACAGCACTGCTGACTGATAGAGAGGAGGGGAATGGGCTGGAAAATCTTCCTCTTGTGTCTCCTTCAAACAAAACCTGTGTCTCTTCTCACTGCCAAGGAGTGACAATATCAGTGCAGTTGTGGTGCCAGCACACGGATCAGTAACAGCAGCTTGGTGCTTTCAAGCACTGCTTTGGCTATATTCCATCCATCCAGTCTGTGTTTCATCTACTTCCTCCCCTCCATGTATTTATAGATATTTATGAAGCATGAAAATCAGAGGCTACGTTTAGAGTTAGCTCAGACTATGCTTTGCTTTTGCCTGCTCCCTTCCACTCCAGCCATTATTTAGCCACAGAAAATGAGGCAGTGCCAAATCACTGCGTTGTATGTGCTACAAATGAGAAATGTGGCAGTTCTGTGCTCTCAGACCAGATAGGAGCAGGAAGCAGTCCTCTCGTTTGAATTAACCACAACATCCAGGCTCTATCACAAAGAATGGTGTTTGTGAAGAAGCAAGTAACTCCTTATTGTCCTTGTGATCCCATTGCTGTGCTGTAACTACTCGTGTTTGTTAACCACACAAAGGAAGCAGAGAGGGTCTGCAAAGCATTTCCAGTGCTTGCTGGAAGAGAATTCAACAGGAGACCATTTGGAAAGCAGCGGAAGATCAAGTATTAGGACGTCATTGGACAATTTAATCTCCCAGCAAGGGAGGCGTGCTCAAAAAAGATTGTCCTTTGATCTTTTCCTTTTAAATCATTGACCCATCCTCTAATGCTTTGGATTTGGGGCAGTTTAGGGAGGGTGGGAGAAGCTGATGGAGTAGGATTGGAGGCAGGAGTTTTAGCAAAAGCACTGTGTTCACAAGCAAGGATTAAGGAGCGTAAATGTGAAGCTCTGTGCCAGGAAGGCTTAGGCTGCTGGGGCATCACTAAGTCCTTCTCTTGGTAGCTAAACTCAATAGTGAAAGATACACTTTGGGTTTATTTGGGGTTATAAATGATTTTCTGTGAGTAAAGATGGACAAAGCAGGAGGAACTTTCAAGTATTTCCACAGCTTATGGATTGAGAACACACTTCAGGAGAGAAGAGGAAACTGATGGACAGATAATTGAAGACATGGACCAGCAGCCAGCCCGATGGCACGAGCTACATTTCCTTTAGGAAAGCTGGCAATTAGGTCCTTTCAAATAAATAAACAAGAATAAAGGCAGAATTGTGCTGTCTTTACGGTGTATTTATCATTTTATAATGGCACTTTCACTTTGTCATACACAGGGAAGCATTGACATAAACCAATGGAATTAACACGGATGAAAAACACGAATCCTGAAACTGAACAAGGTTTGGAGAAAGTACAGAGCCAAAAGCAGTGAAACCTGCAATAAACAAACATTTTCCTTATGGAATAATATCTTATTGAAGATACAGAGCATACATGAAGGGCACAATCAAGACCAGATAGGAAGGATGGGAAGCACAGCTTTGGAAGGGTTTTGGGTCACTTTATTTAGCTTGCAGTTCTGATGTTCATTCCAGTGGCTCCAGGAAATGAGCAAGTCCTTCACTCATGGGTTTCACCCATCATCTTTTCCAGCAACCACTCTGAGGGATCCACATGTGTCTCATACCATCCCATATAAAATAACTAGTTGGGGGATTAGTTCAGGGCTGTGAAGAATCATAGAATAAAGGAATAGTTAGGGTTGGAAAGAACCTTAAGATCATCCAGTTCCAATCCCCCTGCCATGGGCAGGGACACCTCACACTAAACCATGAAACTCAAGGCTGTGCCCAATCTGGCCTTGAACACTGCCAGGGATGGAGCATTCACAACTTCCCTGGGCAACCCATTCCAGTGCCTCATCACCCTTACAGTAAAGAACTTCTTCCTTATACCCAATCTAAACTTCCCCTGCTTAAGTTTTAACCCATTACCCCTTGTCCTGTCACTACAGTCCCTAATGTCTGTCCCTCACAATGTTCTGAGATTCTTCACCCCAAGGGTGAGAAGTATCAAGAGCAAAATCTGAGAGAGAAGTTAGAATAGCTTCAAATCACCTTAAGCCCTGGAGGAGATGGGTGCAACTTCTGTGGCTCTGAGGTGAAGGAGCTTTTGCTGCACCTGCAAAGCCAAGTCTTGCTTCTGGAGTGAGAAGCTGAGGGGCTACAAGGCTGGATTACCTCAGACTGTGCTTGTGTGTGACTGTCCATCTCCAGACCTTGCCTGCTTGTAATGTATTGATGTCTGCCCTGAGTCCTGTTTTCAGTCCTTCATGAGGAAGTTCTGTCCAGGCTCATCAATAAGCTGCCAGGTGAACAAACGTTATTTGGACTGCTCCAGCCTGTGATCAGTTCTCTTTTGTACTATTTTGCCTTGTTATGTGGCAGTCATGACCTGTTGGAGCTACTGTTTGTGCCTCTATTGAGAAGTACACTGAGGTATGAAGTACCCTGCCGTTAGATTCCTGTAACATGTCCTCCTCCTTCCCACAAGGGAGCAGATAAAGAGGAGTTCCTGTGTCTATCTTCCTTCTTTGTCATCACACATCTGTTTCTCTCTTCTCATTATCTCAACTAGCCCCAGTGTTGAAGCTGCTCTTGCAATATAGAGGGAGAATAGAAGGATCCAGCAGACAGCGGCTAGAGAGGTGATATGTGCAAGTGTTTGTGTCTCCAGCTTTCTGATGGGGTTGAGAAGGATGCTGGCTGGCTGGATCTGGTCCAGCTTCTAGCAACAAAAGCAAAATTACTTCTGTAATGCAGCTCTCATGTGAATTTGTGGCATCTTTAGAAATGACACTGACAAGCGGTGATTACTGATGATGGCTCTTAAAAGCTCTTGTACAGTGTGACCAATTTTAGCCAAGGATTGAAGAAAATAAACCTGTAAGTGGGAAAATATCCAATTAAAGTAGAAACCACATGAAGCTGTTTGGTGTCAGGCCAGATGCATCCAGGAAGGTTTCATTCTGTTTATTCTGGAGGGTGTTATGTCAGTGGCTTAAAATATGAAGGCAGCATCCATCATTTTGGCTCACTGTTCGACTTCTTTACTATGTCCATGCAGGACTAATTGCACTTAGTCAGGAATGATACATAGAGTTTAGTTAGATCTATAGAGTTAAACCATTCAAGTTCTTGTTTAGTTCTCCAGCCTGGAATAGCTTTCCATGCAGTAGGAAACCTCTTTTCAACCACACGTCAGGCTATTTCTGTAATTCCTATTTATTTTTAAAGAGTTGAAGTCTGGGTTTCAAAGCCATAGCCACATACCCATAGCTTGGGGAGCTGGAGCATCCGTCCCTCCTTCAGTTCCAAGTTCATTCTGTTCCTCAAATGTAACATTTGGCATTTTTTGTTACTTTTATCTTTTGCTTAAAGTTATCTACATCAACTAAAACCATGAAGTAATGTTACAGAATGAGTAAGGATTTTTGGATGTCTCGCAGCTGAAACTTCCTGTGTGAAGAAATTGAATACCTCAGCCTGTATCTTCTTGTACCCTGCGTGCTGAGCTTCCTTCCTGGTCAAACTGAGAAACCAAACTGAAGTATCACACCCCAGGCAGCTGAGCAGGTTTGGGGTTTAGCACTTGGTTTCAAATGTTATACCTTAAAATGGTGTGTGTTCTCCTCTCTGGTTAGGAGAGCACAGATGCTCAAACAGCTCAAGTTAAAAGGCTTTTCTGACCTGATTATATCTAACAAGACTGTAAAATAACAGCAGCTGGGATTGGGGGCATTAACTTAGATGAGGAATGTTGCTTCTTGTTGCTTTGTGTCTGTAGACCTTTATCAGTGCGTGGTGGTGCTGCTGCTTTACCACCATGTGTGATGAAAGTTAAATTTAATGTTAAGCTGTGTGTTTATGCTCCATCTAGTGATGTGGCTTAGAAATGCAGTGTAACTGACTTGTGACTGGTGAGGAAACGGAAGTCATAGGATCATGGAATGGTTTCGGTTAGAAGGGACCTTAAAGCTCCTCCAGCTCCAACCCCTGCCACGGGCAGGGACCCCTTCCCCTAGAGCAGCTTGCTCCAAGCCCATGTCCAACCTGGCCTTGAACGCTGCCAGGGATGGGGCAACCACAGCTTCTCTGGGCACCCTGTGCCAGCGCCTCAGCACCCTCACAGGGAAGAGCTTCTGCCTAAGAGCTCATCTCAGTCTCCCCTGTTCTGGCAGGTTCAAGCCATTCATTCCCCTTGGCCTGTCCCTACAGGCCCTTGTCCCAAGCCNCCAAGCCCCTGGTTTCCTGCAGCCCCTTTAGGCACTGGAGCTGCTCTCAGGTCTCCCCTTGAGGAGCCTTCTCTCCCCCAGGCTGCCCCAGCCCAGCTCTCTCAGCCTGGCTCCAGAGCAGAGCAGCTCCAGCTCTCACAGCAGCTCCATGGCCTCCTCTGGCCTCATCCAACAGCTCCACATCCCTCTGGTGCTGTTTCCCAGAGCTGCATGGAGGGGGGTCTCAAGGGAGTTTTGTTTCTTCTTTATCCCATGTGTCAGGAACACAGCACCATTGGAATAAACTGTGGTGGTTTGGGCTTTGGGTGAAGATGTTGTGGCAATCGGGTCAGCTGGGGAAGGACTTTGTGTAGTTTAGAGCAGGAGGGTTGGAGCCCAGCGCTACAGCTGGATGTGGGCATTGAAACCCAGCAGACATTTCGTAGGATCATCATGGAACCATGGAATGGTTTGAGTTGGAAGGGACCTTAAAGCTCATCCAGCGTCAGGCAGGGACCCCTTCCACTGGAGCAGCTCGCTCCAAGCCCCTGTGTTCAACCTGGCCTTGAACATTGCCAGGGATGGGGCACCCGGACACGAACACCTTTTCATTCCCAATCCTCACCACGATATCACCCGTTCCCCCCCCCCGAGGTGGACGGTCCCTACAACAAGTCCTCACTGTTTCCACCCTATTTAATGAGGTAAAACCTATCAATACAGCTATAACCCCGCCGGGGTTCGCAGTGGGGCGGGATCCGGTGCTAGCTGACCCCCATGATCCGCTCCGATGGGTCCGAGAGGCTTAAAGGCTCCACAGCCACACCGACCCATCCACTCCCTTCCCTCACTCTCCACCGCCCTGCGCATGCGCGGCATCATGAGTAGACGGGCCCCCCCGCCTCCCCCCGCGCGGCCGGCTGCCGCCATGTCGGACCGGCTGGGCAAGCCGAGCTGCCTCATCGTCGCCAGCGCAGCGGCCGCGGGTGAGACTCTCTTGGGGCGAGGGGGAACCCCCGGCTCGCCGGGTCCCGTTCCTCGCTTCGGCGCGGCGGCGGTACGCGGTCCTCCGGCCTGCGGGTCCATCCCGCCTTCCCTGCCTCAGGCTTGCGTGGCCGGTCCCCTGCGTGCGGGGCCTTTGTCTCGCCGTGTGTGGGTGCTCTGCTGAGAGCAGTTCATTGGGAAGGGGCTGGGAATGATGGTGGATGATGGTGGCGTGCCGTTGATACCAGGAGAGATAAGCGTATCCTGGGTGCATGGGGAACAGTCGAGGGGGTGATGCCCCCCCTCTGCTCGACCGTGCAGAGGCCCCATCTGGAGCGCTGTGTCCAGTGCTGGGCTCCTCAGTACTACAAGAAAGGTAGAGAGGGTCCAGAGGAGGCCACGAGGATGCTGAGGGGTCTGGAGCATCCCCCTGAAGAGGAGAGGCTGTGAGAGCTGGGCCTGCTTAGCCTGGAGGGGGGGGTCCTCATCAATGCAGCTCAGTGGTGCCCCGCGCTGCTGCGTCTCCGCACTGCTTGTGCAGGTGTGTTGTGCACAGATGTTTGCCCTCCACATGTGTTCATCTGCAGTGCACATCTCGTGTGCTGCCCTGCACAGCTGTGCTGCTCAGTACTTCCTGCCCTTCCCCTCTGAACCTGCTCCTGACACGGGCTGCTAAGCAGTGCTTTGGTGTGTATGGTGAAGCCAAACCCCCTTCCCTCTGGACGCCCAGAATACCTTCCTCATGTGTTTCTCAACACCCAGCTTGCTTGTAATGAAGGTTCTTAATTTCTGATACCTTTAAATAAGCTCCTGAATTTACCGAGAGCTTTGAAAATGAGCAGGAAACCAAGCTGATGTACTTTGCTGGATGAAATTACTTTTCTGTGGCTGGGATTGAAGTGTGACTGTTGTGTTCTGAAAGTTGTTGGACTCTGTTTTTCAGGTGTTTCAGCGCAGTCTTTCCTTCACTGCTTTACACTGACGAGTTCTGCTTTTAATCTGCAAGTTGCCACTCCTGGGGTAAGTAAAAATGAGCAGTTCCTGTGATTTCATCCTGAAACCAATTGATACTCCAATAGACAAGAGAATTATCCTAAATCTTTTTGAGGAGTGTTTTATTAGCTTTATAGGTTACTGGGCTCTTTTTAGTTCTGTTTTCTTAATATTGAAGTGAATGAGTGCTTCCCGTATAGTTCTGTCATAGATTGAATCCCAGACTGGTTTGGGTTCGGAGGGACCTTAAAACTCATCCAGTTTCAATCCCCTGAACCATGTTTTCCCTAGGGAAAGCCAATCGATTTTGTGGATGTGAATGAGAGCAATATGCGCTGGGTCCAGGACTTCCGTATGAAATCCTATGCCAGCCCTGCCAAGCTGGAGTCCATTGATGGTAAGAGCTTCACTGCTCACCCGTGTATCATCTCCATCTATCAAGGAAACAAGTGCTTCCTAGTGTTGGGAAGAATACCACAGAAAAGGCATAAAATTTGTATTATTAGAGGAAGCCATAGCAAATACAGTTATTTTTTATGTAAGAGGAAGTCCTAGCAACTACCGTTGTTGTTTTCTCATATCTTGGATTGATATATATTCATATATATTTATATCTAAAACATATATATTGTATATATAAAAAATACATTTTTTTATAAAGACACAGCATACATATTCTCCCATGTATGTATATATATATACGTGATATATATTGTTATTTAAATACTTGTTTAAAATAAGTATTTTGCTAAAATAGAACCTAGCAGACATAGTGGTTTTAGGTTTTGCTCAGGTAAGAATGTCTCATTAAAAATCACAGAATCCCAGACTGGTTTGGGCTGGAAGGGATATAGTCTTAAAGCTCATCCAGCTCCAACCCATGCTACTGGCAGGGACACCTTCCACTAGAGNAATAGAACCTAGCAGACATAGTGGTTTTAGGTTTTGCTCAGGTAAGAATGTCTCATTAAAAATCACAGAATCCCAGACTGGTTTGGGCTGGAAGGGATATAGTCTTAAAGCTCATCCAGCTCCAACCCATGCTACTGGCAGGGACACCTTCCACTAGAGCAGATTGCTCCAAGCCTCATGCATTCCTAGGTCCTTTGTCCTAAAAAGAACCTTTTTTTTCCACATAGATCATTAAGGTCAGCACAGGTTTTGACTGGTTTATGTGGTATTGTCTTAATTTTGTCAAATCTGAGATAGGTTTATGGTCAGGCTCTTTTGGTTGTTACTTTTATCACAATGAGTTTATCCTTTCCTCCTCACCAGGTGCTAGGTACCATGCATTGCTGATTCCGAACTGTCCTGGGGCTATGACTGACCTTGCAAACAGTGGGTACCTGGCAAAGATACTGCAGCACTTCAGCACTGAAAACAGTAGGTGAACATCATTAGGTGTTTTGTTAAATAAAATAGCAGAGCAGTGCTGTGCTGTGCTGTTAATGCAAGACTGTTGCCTTCCAGTGACTTAAAAATGTTTACATAGCTGAAGAGTGTTTATAGCTGGAAAAGGCTGCTTTAGAGTTATATATCTTGTCTTTAGAAGTAAACTCTTCATGCAAAATGCATCTAAAAATTACCTGTAGTTTTTTAATGCTCATAGAGTCATAGAATAGTTAGGGTTGGAAAGGACTTTAGGACCATCCAGTTCCACCCCTCCTGCCATGGGAGGTACACCTCACACTAATATATCAGTAGAGGATTCTCTGCCTCACAGTGATACAGAAATGGTGCTCTTCAAGTCAGTGTGATTCAAGGTTGAACCAAATGTGGAGTGTACCCGGATCATCATTGAGGCTGCAGTTAATCAAGACTTGTATTTGCCTCTCATTTACCATTTGTGCATGTGTTCTTCTCCTTGACTGGTGCTGTCTCTAGGCTTGGAGTTAACAGCTAGTAAATCTTTGCAAGACTGGGGCTATTCTGTGATGTGGAGGAGAAACCTTACAGCTTGAGAGAGTATGAACTGTGTGGTATAATCTTACTGCAGGAAGGGAACATGCTGTAGCATGAAGAATCTCCTTAACCCTCATCTGTGTTTTCTGTTTGAAAATGCTGCTCAAATATGCTTTGATTTTTTTCTGTCACAGAGCCCATCTGTGCAGTTGGACATGGAGTTGCCGCCTTGTGTTGTGCCACCAATGAGGATAAATCCTGGGTGTTTCAAGGGTACAGCCTGACAGGGGTAGGTTGAGCTTTCGCCTGGCTATTGCTGTGTGTGACCCTGTCATTTCAGGTGATGGAGCTGATATTTCTCATAATATAAATCATCAGTATGGTACCCTTGATTTATGTGGAAGAGATAGAGAGTTGTCATTGGAAGGGGACCCAGCACTGAGTGCATGAAGGGATTGTCTCTCCTGTCATGTGGAGCATGTTTTCCTTCTGATTGTTCAGTAAACAAACTTGGATGCTTGAAACTGAAGCAATAAAAAGCTGGAAGTGGCTGCTGCACCTCTCTGCATTCACTGTTGAGGGCTTCTAAGAATTGCTTTTAGGTTTCATGAGTGCTGGGGCTAAGATTTTGTTTCTCAAGGTGCTCTTTCATTTTAAAAGGCGACGAAGTTGTAGGGGGAAAAAGCTATTAATGCAGGCTGGCTTGTGATTAAAGTAGATACTGTTGATTTATTTAATGTATAGTCCTATGTCTGACTTCACAGGCCATTTACATGGCAGTTGTACCTGTGTTCCAGAGTGATGCAGACCTCTCTAGTACAACTTCCGGGGTTCTCTGGCTGTGGAAACTGTGAGAAAACTAGTGTCCACCTGTGCAGATAGAAACTGAACTTGGGACTCCAGTTTTTCTCTCATAATTTAAGCTGTGTCCCTTGTTAATTTCAAAGCAGAGTACTGTTGTTTGGAAGGGGCACAGCGTTTGTGTCCAAATGTTTGTGGCCAACACCCAAAGAGGTCTGCACTTCCATAGAGTTAATTCCATGCATACTGCTCAGTGTCTGGTTGATGTGCAGGAGTTCCTTAGTGTCGTTCTTGCTCTTTGTTTCTTTCACTTAATCCATAGAAGCTGATTGTGGTCATTTGGGTTTATGCTTCATTGCTGTCTGATTTCCTGTATGCAGCTGGGAGAATTGTAGGGGGATGTATGTGTTGGTTTTGCCTTTTTTTTCCTATAAAAGCCAAGCCAGACTTCCTTCCTTTTGTTCTTTTCCAGCCCTCTGTATATGAACTAGTCCGACAGCCTAATTTTGCCAGTTTGTCCATTATTGTGGAAGACTTTGTGAAAGATTCTGGAGCTACATTCAGTGGTATGGTACTCTCCTGTTGTCCAGGATTGCATGTTTCATGGCTGTATTTGGGGAATTAATGTTTGTGTGCTGGTTTTACACAAGACTCTGACAGGATATCTCATCTTGCATTACAAGTTCATGATAGAAACAAATGCCCTCAGGGATTAGAAACTGTGAGTTGGACTGGCTTGAGAAAGCCCTGAGGAGAGGCACAAAGATGCTGTGAGGGCTGGAGCAGCTCTGCTCTGGAGCCAGGATGAGAGAGCTGGGTTGGGTCAGCCTGGACAAGAGAAGGCTCCTTAAGGGGTCTCCTCAGAGGAGCTCAGTGCCTAAAGGGGCTGCAGGAAACCTGGAGAGGGGCTTTGGGCCAAGGGCCTGTAGGGACAGGCCAAGGGGAATGGCCTTAACTTGCCAGAGGGGAGACTGAGATGAGCTTTTAGGAAGAAACCTTTGCTTTGATGGTTTTATCATGGAAAATTTCTTGATATATGCACTTTCTCCACCTGGTATTAATTATGTCAAGGGACCAGTTCTGCTCTCCTTCCATAGAAAGTCTTTCTCGTGAAATCTTTTCAGCATTTGGGCTTTTATATTGTCCCTGTCTGTTGGAGTTGTTGATCAGCATGTCTGTCATCCAGCAAATCTGGTCAAAATAGTCCTTTTTTTTTTGTGTAAGTTCCACGAGAGATGTGATACTGACACTGAAGTAGTGTCCACTGACATGATGCCTGTTGCTTTTCCTCATGTATTTAGCCAGCAGTCCGGATGCTGTGCATGTTGTACTGGACAGGCACCTGGTGACAGGACAGAATGAGAATTCCACTCTTCCTGCAGTCCAGAATCTTCTCATCCTTTGCAATGTCAGGTGAGGTCATATGTAAGATAAGAACTAGGAATAGGTAGTGGTGAGCAGCTCTAGTGTCAGGAATGTTTCCCCAAAAGAGTATTTTTTTCCCCTTGGTTAAGTGCTGAAGTGTCATCTGTGTTTGCAGCTTTTCAGGTCGTTATGTCTTTAGTTAAATAACATTTGTGGTTATTAAAAGGTAAAATGGGTTGGGAGATACACAACTGTATATCAGGACTGGTAAAATAAAATGCAGAATAGGCCCTACTAAATGTTTCAGCTACAATAAGCATCCTTTGTGTGTCATTCATCATGGTTTGGCAAGTCAGCTATTGTTTTAGGATCTGGGAATGAGTGGATTTAACTTTGGTGATGGCTTGACTGTTTGACTGTCCTCAGGTAGAAGAACCCATAAATAACCACCCCAATCTTATTTTGTTCAGGTGAATGTGTGTTAGAAGTCCTTTCCTGGCTGTGGACTAACAGCTTGTGTCATGTTTGGATGTGTTTCCTTCAGCAGGAAATGAAGAAGCAGGTCTCTTTGCATAGGATGAATGAAGAGTCAGCAGGTTAAGGAATTCCTTGTCTGTGAACTGGGTAAAACATCCCTCGAAATTTGTCCTGGACTGTTGAGTGACTGTGAGAGTGAAGTAACAATGTCAGGCTTTGCATAGATGGGAAGGATGAAGGTTGTGACTGAGAACTTTGAAGTACATCACACTCCAGAAGCAACGATGAAAATTTTGCTCTGCTGCTTCTCTCCAGACCAGAGAATTTCCAGATGCGGGAATGTCCTTTTGAAGGAAAGTTGGTGCTATGACTTCAGATTGCTGATGCTGAAGACCTTACTCTAGGTTGATGTTATACTGATGGTTAGTAACTCCCCCAAAGAGCACTTGGAACAATGTGAACCATGTGGTGGTTGTGTTTAAAGTAGCAAAATCTACACCCAGAGCTTGACTGCAATGCAGTTCCAGATGCAGGGAACGAAGGGAACCACCTTTTATTTGGTTACTGTCTGAACTCTGAATGTGTTGGGCACTTGGATGTGCTTGGAATAGGATGGAAAATGCTCAGCTTTTCTCTGAATAAAGCTAAAGAGGTTGTTTGCAGCAGCTCACGCTGTGGTGATGCTGTTTGCATAATGAGCCCTTTGTCTCCTTTGCCTATTTATGTTGTTGGACTTGTGTTTGAAAAGCTTGTTCAGCTGATTTTAAATGGTCTTCTGATGGCTATTTCTTCTTTGTGGTGCTTATGTTATGGTGTTTGTTCTCTTGAAATGCTTGAAATCCTTCTCTTTGGCATGTACATTGCAGTTGCCTCTTGCTAGAATGTTATGAACAAAAGAATTAAATATGTAGGCAGCTCATTTGTATTGTGTCTTCTGAGGAACCAACTGTAAGATGAGATCTGACCTTCTCTTTCCTTTTGAGCTGCAATGGGGCCTGCTTTTTGGGCCTGAAGTTGAGCATGGAATAACCAGCCCAAGAATAGTTTTGGTTGTTGCAGGCTCAAACATACTAAATCCATAGGGAAGTGGGCAGGTGGATGGTTTCCTTCCCTTTTGTAACTGAGGGCAACTTCCTGCAGTGCTCTGAGGGAAAGGACCTTTGCAGTTGCATTAGTTTTTGTCTTAACAAAACATCTGATATTGGCTATAACCAGACATCAAGCAGCATCATTTTATGTCTTCTCTCTTAAAAATTCATTTCTTCTAGTTCTGTCTCAAGAAATCAGTGATTTTAAAAGATAATTCACTGTGGGGTTTGTTGGGTCTTCTACTGTTGTATTGAGTCTAGCTTACAGAATTTTGGCTTTGACAGAAAGCAGCCTTAGAATTTGAAATGAAAATTGGGCTTTGATAGAAATTCAACTATCAAATAACTTTGCTATCTTAAATCCTCATTCCTGACAAGACTTTTGAGGGATTTGTTGACCTTTGTCATCAGGACATACTTTCCATCTGGATTTTTGGTGCCTACTGAAATACGGGAAGTCACTGTATTTCTACTGCAGTAGTATTAAGGATTTGGCATCATTTTGTGTTGAACCTGAAGCAAGGAGACACTCCCTGCCACCCAAAGCTTTATTTCATGAGGGAAGGTGAAATTCCATGCTCTAGGATCCAGTGGCTGCCTGAGCAGGGAACTCAGCGAGGCTGGAGTTGGGTGATAGGGGCCCTGGAGGACATGGGCGCAACTTCTGTGGCTCTGAGGTGAAGGAGTTTTTGCCATAGCTGCAAAGCCAAGTCTTGCTTCTGGAGTGAAAGCTGAGGGGCTACAAGGCTGGATTACCTCAGACTGTGCTTGTGTGTGACTGTCCATCTCCA
>NDXB01000165.1:0-19688 GCA_002631895.1 Agapornis roseicollis
CTGGGCTGCAAGCACACACTGCAGTCGGCTCATGTTCATGTTCTCATCGACCACCACCCCCAAATCCTTCTCAGCAGGGCTGCTCTGAATCTCCTCTTTGCCCAATCTGTAGCTGTGCCTGGGACTGCTCTGACCCAGGTGTAGGACCTTGCACTTGGCATGGTTGAACTTCATGAGGTTGGCATCAGCCCACCTCACAAGCATGTCAAGGTCCCTCTGGATGGCATTCCTTCCCTCCAGCCTATCCACCCAACCACACAGCTTGGTGTCATCAGCAAACTTGCTGAGGGCGCACTCATTCCCACTGTCCATGTCAGCCACAAAGATGTTGAACAGGACCTGTCCCAACACCAATCCCCGAGGGACACCACTTGTTACCGGTCTCCAGGTTGAGCCATTGACCACAACTGTTTGTCTGTGGCCATCCAGCCAGTTCTTTATCCAGCACATGGTCCATCTATCAAATTGGTATATCTCCAATTTAGAGACAACTAATATGCAGTCTTTTCATTTGAGTGAAATTTAAACAGCATGTGATTTTCTCTTGTCAGTTTAATGCATGTGAAATACTTTGCCAAACACTGGAATTTCGTGCTGCAGATGCATAAAGGTATCGCCTTCCCTGTGTTCTCCTAACAAGAACATCAGACAACACCCTGTACGCTCTTACCTTTGAAAACACAAAATGGTAAAACTGGTTTCATGAAGTTCCTGTCTGAGAGAATACCTTTCTTTAAACATCCTGGATACTCAATGTTTCTTCTTGCTCCCTGGGAAACTTAAGTCGTAAAACAAGCTTTTATGTATGTGGAACCAGTTATAGAAGGCTTCTAGCTGAAAGTGAGTTGCTTACTTATAAACAGTCTTAAAAGTGTGGGTTTTTTTCACATAATGAAGTGATTTCTGTTTGCTTTTAACACGGGATCTGATGATCCTTTCCAGTTTGGAAAGTTATAGCAAATATGTGGGAAGATGAGGACCTCAATGTTTCAGAAGCTAAACAGCTTCAGGTCACTTCCTTTATCTGATCCAGAAGGTGCTGACTTATGAGCAAGTTCATATATTGCAAATGGCAGTGAGAATCCCTTGAGCACAGAAAGATGTTGTGGTATAATTCCACCTAGCAACTAAGTACCACGCAGCTACTCACCCATTCCCTGACAGGTGGGATGGGAGAGGTAATTGGAAAAAGTTAAACCACATGGGTTGACATAACAACAGGGCAATAATTTTTTTGAAAAAAAAAAAAAAGAAAAATATAATAATAATGACAACAACAATTAATAATTATAGCAGTGAAATAAAAGTGCACAATACAATTGTTCAGCACCTGCTGTCCAATGCCCGCCCAGTCCCTAAGCAGTGCCTTACAGCTGACTCCTCCTGTTTTTACACTGAGCATGATGTTCTCTGGTATGGAATACCCCTTTGGCTAGTTTGGATAAGGTGCCCTGTCTCTGCTCCCTCCCAGGTCCTTGTGCCCCTCCTTACTGGCAGAGCATGAGAAACTGAAAAGTCCTTGACTTAGGGTAAGCACTACTGAGCAACAACTAAAACATCAGTGTGTTATCAAAATTATTCTCACGCTACATCCAAAACACAGCACTGCAGCAGCTACTAGGAAGAAAATTAGCTCCATCCCAGCTGAAATCAGGACAAAGCACTCCTTGAGATTTCTGACATCTTAAGAATGGAGTAGGAGACTGTTCCTGATGAGATCTACACATCATGTTTGAAATCCTAAACATTTTATGAGTCCTGACTCCTGTTTGAAAGTAGGAGTCCTAAAAGCAAACTGTGAAATGGCAGTTGAGATCATCGGTTGATTAGTATAGATTCATATGGAAACTATGCTTTCATTTATATTCAGGGCTCCCTAAGCAAGCAAATTTTCCTGGGATAATGCTGATTGTCAGTAGAAACTTAGAAGAAAATTTATGTTTGCTGAAACCGTATCTAATATCCATATATTCCTTTCACTGATTCACAGGAAATGGAAAGTATAGGCTTAAGCAATAGCTTGAAAGTCAGGTGTACCACATAGGTTAGTGTGATGCAGAAAGGGTTGTGGAGGAAATTAGGTTGTTTTTCAATCTTAGTTTTCCTAGTTATTTTTCAAGTAGATATTATCTACAAAACCTGGGATCCCTGAAAGTAGAAGCACAAGTGCTATTAGTTAAAAGTAAGGATCACATGCAGTTAAACTGGAACGAAATCAGTCTCGTGTGTGGTTTGAACAACTGGTGGGAGAATAAAAAGCCTTCTAAAAAACTATGCCGTGGTTGCTGACACGAAAATGATAAGGGTATAAAAATGTGTAATACGGACGGCTTTACTGCTCCTATAACGATGCCTTCATTAGAAAAAACATATGCTGATCTATTTGGCAATATCATCTAAGTGGAAATACCTCGTGATAGCTTGCTTGAACATTTAAAACAAAACAGCAGATTTAAAGCAAGGAGAGAGTTCTTAACAAGTAAGATGGATTTGTTTATTTGAGGTAGGGGACCTAACATTAGCTGATTGGAAGGTGTTTAATCAGACAGAGAACGTTTCCATAGGTGGATTTACAGCCTTGGTCAATTTGCAAATCAGAAATCAGTTTTCTCAGTTTGAAATATCTAGAATCCATTTGTCTTGAATGACTTAAGTCAAATATATGAAAACCTTTATTTTCTACTGTACAGTTGTTCAGCTGTTCACAATGGCTGGGGGAAAAGTTTTCAGTAGCATTATTTTAGTAGCTGGCATAGTGTTGTCAAGACATGAAGCAGCATGCGGCTTTCCTGATGTATCAAGTCTGTCCCAGGAAATGGAAAGTAAAGTGAACTTCTGTTTGTAGAGAAGGTTGTTGAGGTGAGATTTTCCTGAAAAACAACACACAGCTCAGGTGAGAAAACAGCAAGAAAATACTGCTAACATTAATTTGCACTGAACAAAAGACAGCAAATCAAGACTGTGACAAAAAGGAAGTAGGCTTCTTTCCATGACACTCTATGGCTTTCTCTGTCCTGGAGCTGTGCAACTGGTTTTGTGTGCATGGAGCAGATGGGATACGACAAGCTTAATCTTGTTTTTCTTGATGTTGGTGACTCACCTGAGCTTTAGCATGTGTTATTTGAAGCCCAGTGATTAAACAGCAAGGACTGAAAGAACTTAAGGAATGACATACCCTGTAAGTCAGCGGACAGTCCAGCATGGTTTGATACACAGCTGACAGCCTGAGAAAACCAGCTCTTCTAATTCAGTATCTTCTGCAAGCACATGAATGTTTCTTGGAAATTTTTTTTGTCTGTGTCATACTTTGTAGGAAAGAACTAGTTTTGTGGAGAGCCAAAGGGAGCATCTGGCGGGCTATTAAGTAGCTAACCCTTAATGACTCAGAAGAAAGCTTCGTGTCCTGCCTTGATTTACTGCTAAATCATAGACAATCAAGCTGTCTTTCAATCCAATTACTAATGCCGGGCATAGACAAGCAACATAAAGACTAGGATGCAGTGACATCTTCCGAGTTCAGAATGTCTCCATTCCTTGCCTGCATTGCACCTTTTGGGGAAGCATTCTCCCTTACCTCCATCTTTCCTGCTTTTCCTGCTGATTGTAAAGAGATTTTTGCAGGCTACTTGTTCAAGATAGACCTGGTGCAATGGACAGGAGCAGAAGTAATGATCAAAGCAGGCTTGGTACAGATGGGTGTGTGCAAGCCTGAGCTTGCAAGCAACAAAGCACAGTGTTAGTGCATAGCCAAGCCAAAACAGCCGCATTAAATGCTGTGTAAAATCTGTCCCATTACTGTAAAAACATTCTTCATGGGATAATGTGGTTGTATTTCTTTTCCTTATGCCTTTAACTTCCAAAGGGATCTAAAACATTCAATAAGAATGTCTGGCAAAAATAAAATGTAATGAATCTTTTACACTTGGCCTATTTTAGAATATAGATTTGCCAGATCTTCACCCCCATTTGAAACAAAATGCTGCTGTTCAGGGGGTTTAGCAGAGAGACTCATCACCTACTGTTTTGGTGTCTTAAGGTTTTCTTGGGGCTGTGCAGACAAAAGAGCCTAGCAAAGTTCATTAAAGCTCTATGTCTCTGACTTTCTCCATTGCTTAGATCTTCCAGATCCAGTTTTCTTCTGTGGAGATGCTGTCGCTATTTTATCTCACTGACAGCTTTTCTCAGGTTTTCCATTTCTTGTTGTGGGAAGTTGCTATGAGAAGGTCTCAGAATTACAATGCAGTTATTGGAGCTCTTTTGGGAAGGTGAAAAATTTAAGGTGTTTGTAGGTTAGAAAATAAAATAAATTTTTTAGGCTGTATTGTTCCAAAACTTGTCCCTGTGTTACTCTCGTGCTCTTCAAGTGCAAGGACTGTTCTTGAAAAGATTATGACACTGTAAATGGACTTCTCTGGTATTCACATCTCAATGAAAAGAATCAGTTGATTTCTTCTCCCATGCTCTGCTGAAATCCACCATTGTTGTAGAACTGCTTACCTCAAAGTAAAGAATTGGTAATTACTTGGTTATGGCATCCTTTTTTAGTTCTCCCCTGTTGGTTATTGGGGTATCCTGCCATTTGTGCTTTTCTGGACAGGTTGGTAAATGAGTTGCTAGCGGAACATAACAGGGGACATAACGTTATCTTATGACATGCCTTGCCAATAAAGAGTGAGCAAATAGTTAGAGTCCAATAGTAGCCAGAAGAAGGAATCAATGTTTATGGTTTTCTGCATAGCAAAACTGTCTCCATTCAAGATGGTGGAGAAAGCTGTAGAAGCAAGGTTAGGGATTGGGGAAGGAAAAATGTTCAGACACAGTGAAGATAGCATAGTAAATATGTTCTGTGTCTTCCTGGAAGAAGGAGTGCTGCCAGATCAACAAGGCAGGAAGCAGGAAAACAAGTTGGTCATTATTCTGTATTGAAGGAGTGCAAAGGAATATTGTTTCTTATGCCTGTATGCACAACACTTTGGACTCTGTGCTTACAGGCTCAAAGGCTTGATCTACATTTCATATTTTCCACTATGAAGTGTAGCAATGTATGACAATAGTGACATATTTTGTCTATAGCTATGCAGTCTATTGTGTATTGTGTAGCTATTGTCATTAAGCTTTTTCGATTAGAAGCATGAATGTCATGAGCCTTTGAAGGATATCGTTGTCCTAACCAGAATCTATCATGTAATTAGAGTATGGTCTTATCGGATCTCCTCAGAGACCTGCTTTGATCAGTTCCAGTAGAGTCAGGCCCTCAAAGCGGGAGAAGGACTCTGACCTGAAAGCAATTTTAATAGCATTGATACTGACTGTTTTAATTTTCCATCTTCCATCAGACTGATAATGCCTAGTTTTGGTTTATGTCTCTTTCCCTCCATGCACCTAGTTTCTTGACATTGTACCATTAGTACTTGTAGTATCATTGCATCTCACTTTATGGTGGGTGCCAGCACTTTCTGTGTACCTGGGGCTGGTGCAAAGACATGAAAATGGATTTTATGCCTAGTGTAGGGTACATTGAGAGCAATGGCTTGAGTTTGCATTTACACTACAGTCATATTTCCAGCCAGGTACAGAAGGTTTAATGGAAGACTTGAATTCAAGATAACAGTTACAACTTGGAGACAGCTGTGAGTTTCAGAATAACTTTAGTGGAACTTGACTTCATTACAGCCTGCATGTGACAGCACTCCTCTGCCATCCACCTGATCTGGAACTTGTGGACAATTGTAGGTGCAGACACCAATCATTCAACTTCTAACTAGCTTACTACCAGCAGGACTTCTCTCCAAGCACAGGAGAAAAATCACAGAAGCCTATGTCTTCACTGCATTCAAGTTTCCATTTGACTGAGTTGTACTGAGCATGTCTGGAGGCAGAATTGTAGTTTGGGACCTCAGTATTCCCACTTTGGATGTTCTCTGGACTCAGTAAATATCTTATAGGAATTCTGTTTGGATTTTATTTGACTGGCCTTATTAGGGTCAAAGGCAACTATTGCCCTGCTGTTTTTTAGGTATTTACTGAAGGGCATTTTTAGAGGAACACGAGTAAGATATTTTCCCACAGTAAGAGCTCTCTGTTGGAATAGGCATCTAATTCTGCGTTACCTATGCCTCTAGTTTAGAAGAGAACTTTAGAGATCTAACCAACTCTGAGTTTATCGTGCAAGATTCAGAACAGGGCTGTTGTGTTGCACAGTCTGGGCTCAATCTTGAATGGAGGCGTCAAACTGGAGTGAAAACATATCTGCCTGTGGGCAGGGGACTGAACACATGGGGACAGCACTCTTGGTGGCTTTTCCGTGTTGGAAGCACCAATAGGTGTCCATGCATGCTTTGATAGAATCAGTGCTGGTGCCATTACTGACCAGATTCCTCTCAGGGTTTCATCCATGTTTTTTGATGCTCTGATTTTCTTTATTTTTATTTAGAAGCTCTTAATTAAAACTGGTTCCCAGATTCTTCGCACTGAGAAGTTCTAACTTAGTTGCTGTTTGCTAGTGTCCAGAGGTAATGGGATTTTATTGGGCAGTGGTGGCCAGTGTTGATGAATGGAGATTTCTGGCTTAGTAGCATGCGTTTGCCCAGCCAAGAGCTGAGGCTGTGGTAAAACACTGAAATACCTATCTCAGCTCCAAAAGGTACAGTTTTCTATTATAAGCCCGCAATCTCTTACCTTCTGTGAAGACAGAAAACTTAAGTGCTTTGGTTACAAGAGGGAAATTCAGGAGGATTTGAAGAGTACTTGAACCGACATGTTAGACTGCATCAAGAAGTACATTTTTATGATAATGGTAATCAAATTAACTGCCCAAGGGCAAATAAGCAATTACACCAGAGATAAAAGTGTCTGACATGATCATTCAGAAATGAGAATACCTGTTCCGTCACTTAAGTCATCTTGCTCAGGCAGTTAGTGATTGCTGCCTGCAGCAGGTCCCTTACTGCCCAGGTCATAGTGACAGCTTATTCTTGCAAATGGCAATATTTCAAAAGATGAGCATCTGCAATTATAAATTAAGGTTCCACTGAACCACATTCAATGCCTTTTTTAATAGGCGATGGTTATGACATGAAAATAATGGAATCTCTAGGCTTTGTACTCTCAGGAAAGGCAGCATAGGGCAAAATTATTGTTCCTTTTAGGAATCTTACAGAAGTATATGATGTTCTCACAAGAGGTAGGAGGGCAGGTTCAGTCTCTCCCATCTTCACTTCAGGCTATGTACTACACACGCAAGACTTCTTTGCTTTGACCTTTGCAGCCATAAAGCTGGGATGACATCAGCATATTTTCTTATGTTTAGTGGCTTTGGAAGCCAACACGATGCAATCTACATAATACCAAACTGTGTTAAACTAACCCAAGTGAATGATACATGAAATAGTCAAATAGTAGAAATCATGGGAAGAAAAGCCTTCCACTAGTACAGTACTGGAGTTTCATTGCCACTTGTCTACCTTTAGAGATTCCTAGTTCCAGTGCTCTTCAAGGTTTGGTGCCTAACTGCCTAATCCTCATAGACTAAATGAAACCTCAGATTCATACACTGAAAAAAATGATCACCACAGTTTTGCAAGTGAAGTTTATGTTAAGTGATAAATTCCTCATTCTGGAAATGGACTTCATAGTAGCGAACTTATGGGGACCCCTTGTTTGTTTTAAGGAGAGAAGGAAACTGAAAGTTTAGCTATGAAAAATACCCAGTCTGTTGGCAATAGGGTGATGTTCTAGGAAATGCACAAGTTTGGGTGTCAAAGCCTTTTAATACATTGGCAAACCTGCAGGATAAAGCTGCTTCAGCATGGGCTGTAGGGGCCTCTCAGTCCAGGCACTGGCAGCCCCTTCTGCTGCCACGCTGCTGCCCTGTGAACAGTAGAGTAGTAGCAGTGTGTCTTTAAGGAATTGCAGGATTAAGGGAATACTGTGCAATTCATGCATCCTATGTGGTGAAGTAAACCAGTCCAAGAAAGGTACCAGTATGAGGGAAAGATCTCAGCTCATTACAGAAAAAGCAGTATCCTTATTTCCAGCCCGCAAACAAGTAACATGTGGAAAACCTTCATTTCAGAAAAGATATACTACTGACAGGGGAGTATTTCATACATGAATGAAAGTTTTATTTTCTTTTTCATTTGTGAAAAATAAATGCTAAGGCTCCACAGACCTTGTCTTAGTGGCATTTCCTTCTGCTCAAAGAATCTGACTTCAGGGCTCAGCTAAAGAATGTTTCAGCTGAACCTTTTGAGTGTGGCCCATTGAGTCAATATCAGGAGAAGCAGGCAGGAAATATGTCTGCCTGCAGTTTCTTGAATAAGCAGGGTTTAAAAGAATGACAGTAATTTCAGAATAAACCATGAAAAGTAATCCTTCAGACAAATTTAAGCTTAAGAATGAACAAATAAAAGCATTGAAAACTACTCATATGCCTGACTCATTTCCCTCCAAGCAGATCTTTTTTAAAATTAATACTGTATTCTTAATGGTTTTGAATCTTCATAGAATATTTATCTGCATTTCCTCCCAAACTGTGGGCTGAAAGTTTTACTTTAAAAGGTTCTGTATGTATATAATACTGGCAGTCATTGTATCTGTGAAATCATAAGAAATGGAAGGAAAAATCTTCACTGAAGCAGTATTGGCATTTGGCATATCAAACCATAGACAATATTACTGTAGTGCATTTGCACCTTATGTTGTGATTTAGAAATGATTATTTAGGTGTGCCCTTCCTTTTCACTGTGGATGCTTAACTTACGCAGTTCCCACAACGGCAGAAAAAATGTGTACGTGGTAAAGTAGGGCTTCCTGCTCTAAAGCATTTGATTTATGCAAAAATGTCTTATTTACATAGACTACCAAAACAATAATTATAGAGTCACAGACTGGTTTGTGTTGGAAGGCACATTAAAGCTCATTCAGTTCCAACCCCCTGCTATGGACAGGGACACCTTCCACTAGAGCAGGTTGCTCCAAGCCCCTGTGTCCAACCTGGCTTTGAACAATGCTAGGGATGGGGCAGCCACAGCTTCTCTGGGCACCCTGTGCCAGTGCCTCAGCACCCTTACAGGGAAGGACTTCTGCCTAAGATTTCATCTCAATTTCCCCTCTGTCAGGTTAAAGCTATACCCCCTTGTCCTGTCACTAAGCCCCTTGTCAAAAACCCCTCTCCAGGTTTCTTGTCAGCCCCCTTTTAGGTATTGGAAGACTGATACGAGGTCTCCCTGGAGCCTTCTCTTCTCCAGGTTATTTCAAATATGAAATATTTTAAATAATATGAACTATGAAATGTAAAAGCAGAAGCATGGCTTCTGGAAGCTAGAGAGGGGTTTGCAGTACTGCAATTAGAGGGCACATGGGGGGTGTGCTTACTGGGGGTGTGATGACTCAGAGATCCCTGATTGCACAGAGCAAGTTAAAGGGCCTGCTTCGTGTTCAAGATGATGTTTGTCTTGGGCAGACTTCTGGGGTATCAGCCACGGTGGGGGTTTGTGTCTCTACTCCCACTGCACATGTATCTGTTGTGCGCCCCTGTGGCCAGCAGAAGCTACTGTGAAGCACCTCCCTGAAACACTTTGTCCTGTTCTAAACATTTTAATAGCGGGTGCTTTGAATAATTCAAAGTTAAGCCGTAGTTCAACTTAAAAAATAAATGTCAGCATGTATTATCAGGTTGTGGCTGACAGTTACTGTAATGCAGGGTGATCTTTTTCTGTGAGCTTGCTTGTGCTCTGTAGTTCTCTAATTCTAAGTGCACTGTGAGCAGGCTACCTGTAAACTCTCAGTCCTGGCCACTACATGTTGATAGATTCTTTACTACACAGCATTGGTTGCATGCCTGTGTTGCTGGATGTTACTGGAGCACAGGGAATCTTTAAGGGACTTTAATGTTAATTGAGAAAAAAGAAGAAACTGAAACTTGTGTTTACTCTTCTGCACTTCAAAAGACTTGTTCTGCAATTTTTGCTTTCCTTTAAAGATAGTAACTAGAAAGCTTGTGGTGTGGGAGCCTTTGCTTTTAAATGCTGTAGCTAGCCTAATAATACTCACTGATTGAACTTGCAGTTGGCAAAAGCAAAAGCTGGGGGGGGATGGAAGAGAACATGTGCTGTCCTTTGTAGTTCCAGCTCTTTTAGAAGCACTTGCAAATAGCTTTAGTTCCTTTAGCAAATACAATGGCATCATTCTGGGCATGCCTAGTAGAAGTGTTCTGGGACTAGTAAACTGTGAACAAACCTGTTTGCATTGCTGTACTCTACAGTGCAGCTCAGATAAGCCCTAATTGTTATGCAACTCCTTAGCATAAGCTCCTGGCATGGCTCATATGCTTCCCTTGTACTAAGACCGTCCAAAATAGCAACAAGAAAGCATGTAACTAAAGACACAGCAGGAGTGCAGGAATTCACCCAGGCCTTGGATGTTCTAAAATTTGAACAATTCCTCATTTTAAACCTTCCAAAATGCTAAGCATAATGTATTTTCTTCGGAGCTTCTTCAAGGTAAGCAATTTCAGCCTTTTCCTGAGTGTGGGAGTTTGTTTGGTTTAGTTTTGTTTTGACACGAGAGAAACGTAGATTTAAAGTCTTTGTACAGGAATGTAGAGAGTAGTTTTCTTGAGAACTGGTGCCCAGTAAGTGTACTCACCAGGTTTGCATTTTGCTTTGCTATGTGAATGTTTAATTTGTAGAAGGTGATTATTTTGTGCTACGATAAAAAGGAAACACTTGGGGGCTTATGTTGAGAAATCCTTATATGATGAAAACCATAACATTTATAGTGCAAGCCACATACATCAACAGGGAGTTGTTAGCAATGAAAGATGCTTTTTATGAGACAAAACCAAAGTATAGCTCATTTTGATTGTATTTTCCTGAAGTGTTTGTTGTACATTAAACATGCTAAAGTGAGCAAAGCTCTCATTACTTAAAATGCTTTAGCTAAAAAATACCTGCCAATATATATATATACAAATTGCTGCCAATAAATGGAAGTTTATATTTTAAATTATTAGATCAAACCAGACCAAAGTCAAATCTTCATTGATGAGTGTAAAACTGGGGAAAGTTTCATTTTCTATGAATCTGATAAATTCTACAGTTTTGTGGCTGAGGTCCTACTGCTGTCTGCTGTTAGACTGAAATAGCTGTTTCAGAGCTGAGCCCCAGATGTGGCTTTCACCCTGCTTAGAATCAGTGTTACAACTGGAGCGTGTGCTGCAGGTGTCAGTAGACGTGTGCACTGTGAAACCCGTAGATAATTTGGAGAAGTGGGGGCTGAAGGAAATGAAAGTTTAATTGGATTAGTGAATATTGGATTATTCTGTCATCTAAAAGGTTAGAATTCGAAGCACCATAGAGAATTATGCCACTTAGAAGAAAAATACTGAAGGAATAGAATAACTGTAATCAGCTGAATTCCAGTTTCCCATTATGTTGTCACTGACACATTTGCTTGCCAAACTACTTCTTGGTAAAGTATGCTGCCGGATTGCATTTAGGTTTAAAGTCAGCAGTAAATTGCAACCCAGAGTTGCTCTGTGGAGACCGACTGCTGTTTAAAATAAATGTGAGAAAAGGTTTAATTTTGGTCCTAAAACATGTGGCACCTGTAACCACCCCATGGTTCATAGAAAACCAGTAGCACTCTGAAGTAGAAAGTGGGCCTCATTTTTGGCAACCTTCCTTAGGGAGACTGTGTGGAGCTGGTCATGAAAATTACTCACATTTGGGTTGAAATTGTCTACTGAGCCTTTTCTGAACTACTTTCTTCCTCTAAACACTGCATTCTTTGGTGCCTAAAAGCAAGGGACAGGAAAAATACAGTAGGAAGGTTTTTCTCTGTTGCTGGGGTATGGCTGGTGACTTATCCTTGCATTGCTGTTTTATCGCATGACAAGCCTTGACTGAAAAATTTTAGCATAAAACATGTTACTAGATTGTATGTAAATATTTTACTTCAAGGTGTAAGAGTATATACTTCTCAGTACTTAAAAAAGTAGTTATTTTACAGGAGGCTCAGACATCAACAATAGCATTAAGACATAAGTATTAACACAGGTAGAGAAAATGGGACTGACTAGAACTGGTAGCTGTCAACAGTGTTATGGTGATTATTGAATTCATTCTGAAGACATAGTGATAGGACAAAGGAATAGTTTTAAACTGACAGAGGGGAGATTGAGATCAGACTTTAGGCAGAAGCTCTTCCCTGTGAGGGTGCTGAGGCGCTGGCACAGGGTGCCCAGAGAAGCTGTGGCTGCCCCATCCCTAGCAGTGTTCAAGACCAGGCTGGACGGGGCTTGGCACAACCTGCTCTGGTGGAAGGTGTCCCTGCCTGTGGCAGGGGTTGGAACTGGATGAACTTTAAGGTCCTTTCCAACCCAAACCAGTCCGGGATTCTACGTTTTTAGTTTGTAACAGCCTTGTGCCATCTCTTGGTTTCAGTTTGAGAGACTGGCAAGGATCATTGTATACCTATAAGTTTAATTTGTATTCATTGACTTAAAACTAACAGCTAAGTTGGTGAAACTTTTGCCAAAATGGAGGTAAAATTGAAACTATTTTAATTACAGTTTCTTCATTGTTTTCTGTGAAGTCTTCTTGAAATAGAAAGCACTTAATTAAAGCTGGCCATGTATCTAGAGCTGTATTTTACAAGCCCTGTGAACCATGCTGCAATTGGATATTCTTGTGATTTGGGTTGTGCTAGAATGACCCAAATAGCTTGAAATGCAATCTGAAGTCTTAGTCATGTTTCTTAATAGGATTTACTCTCCTAAGATCCTTACACCATGACTGGGAACTTTAAAAGTATCACCCTCATCTGACTGGAAAGAAATAGTAGCCTGAGCCATACAGCTAATAAATGTGCTGTTGGCTTTGGGATAGATGCTGCTGACACTATGGGAGAGTTACTGTGGTGCCTCTTGTCCTCCTCTGGAGGTTGCATCAGCGCCACCGCTGATGGAAGGAGCCGAAGGAAGTGGGAATAGCATAAACCTGCCCATGCATCTCCAGGAGGGATCTAGAGCTGGGTGCAGGACTGTGGGACACGGCCAGTGCCTCCACCTGCCCTCATTCGTTTCTGGCTGCAAGGCTTTAGTAGCATTGAACTATGTCCCTGCTTATGGCAGGGGGGTTGGAACTAGATGATCTTAAAGTCCTTTCCAACTCTAACTATTCTATGATTCTATAACCATGTGAAGGTATCATGGTTCCTTTCACTGTGTGTTCAAAGCAGACACAAAATTGCATGCACATGTGATCTTGTGAAGATGTGTCAGCAGAGATATCCTGTTATATCTTGGCCAATCAAGATTTTTATCTCCTGTAAGAATCCATTTAAAGGCTTAATATGTTTATCTGTGGTTCTGCCTAGAAAAACGGAAAGAGATCTTAAGGTTGCTCAAGATGCACAACTGCAGGGTTTAGCTGCTCTTCTTTCTCACTGATTTAAATAATTCTTTAATGAAAATATTCTATGTGTCTGTTCACTTAGTGGGAAAATACTTGTTTCTCACAGAAAATGTGCAGAAATCAAAGTGTAACTCTGTATTAAAAGGCAAATCATACAAGTGGCTCAGATGAGCCTGGATTAGTCAGAAGTGCAACAATGAAGTTTAAGGAAGCATATTACTATTTTCTTTACTTTCAAACCCAGAAAATACAGATTAATACTGCTGTCTTTTATGACAGCCACAATAAGAATCGTGCTTTCACTTATGGCATGGAGCATTTCAAAGCAGGCAGCCTGTTGCAGTCATTTTCAATTCCTGTCTAATACCACTGGTACAGTAGTAAACAAGGCACAATGCCGATTTACCACTAATACCTTTAATGCGTCTAAAATAGTATGCCTATTGTTCTCTCTGAACCAAAGCTCAGGGCCACTAATACCAGCTAAACAATTCCTGGCTGCTTTAAAAAACCTGAGTATGCCTGAGCAGCAGTTGCAGCAGTTGCCATTTGCAGGCAGAGCTTTTGGGAGCCCTGCTGCTGCTGTCATAGGGAACAGTACTGCACAGCTGTAGAACATCCTGAATTTGAGTCAGATTCAGTGTGCAGAGTGTTGTACACTTCTCCTTTTCATTTGCTACAACTTTGGTTTTACTCTGCCCAGAAAACTGTGTCATGTGCTTGGTTAGTTTTGCAGCCCATCCAGCTTAGACTTTGGATCTGAACCTAACTTTGTTGGCTTTCTCTTTGAACAGTATGCCAGCTTGCATTTAATGAATTGAACTGAAGAGTTTTTCACAATGTCTGTTTCTTTGAAGGGTTTTTGTTCTGTTTTAAGGAATGCAACACCACGTTTGTAGAAATTTTAGGTCTTGCATCTGTTTCATAAGATACTCACTGATCCTCAAAGGTGAGGTTCCCCCCTAAACTTTGTTGTTTAGTTCCTTTTTTTATGGCCATCAATATTATAGCTGGGCTAATCTTTGTTAGTCCCAGTCTTGGTACCTGTAAGTTCCCTGTGAAATGAACACTAGAATGATGTCTGGTTATTCTGCTCTGAGGGTCAGTTCTTTTTTCCCTTATAATGAAATCTCTATAGCAGAGATTCTTAAACAGAGTTCTGATTTCAGGTAGATTTGTGCCAGACATAGAGGCCATAGAGGCAGGGGCCCTGCTGAGTGTACATTCCCTTGGTAAGTCAGAATGTTTTCTCGTTGAAAATGTACCTTGTTGCCTTAGAAGCCTTGGGCCTGTTGTATGTAGCTGTAACATCACTGTTGTATGGGGCCATGTCTTGAATGTACCAGATCTAGCTGAATAATGAGTAGATATTGCAGTTTGGCCTAAAACTGAGGAATGACTGTAACATGCAGCTGTTTGTCACCTGATCTAGGTGGTGTGGTGTACTCATGTCATCTTTAAGCATGATGAGCTGTCAGGCAAAGAGATACGATGTAGGTATCCTAACAGTGTATTAACCTTTGGAACCCTGTGTGTATGTGGAATCTCAGGTTTCAGTCTAACAGATACCAAGGTCATCCTGTACAGTAGGATTTCTGTGCACTGATGCTGCAGCTTTCTAAACAGCAACAAAAAGCATAAAGAGCAGTGTAACAGAATGTTTCAGTGTCGGGTGGGAACTGCTTTCTTGCAAAACTGGCTGAAGAAGACTGTCGGTGTTTAGCTGATGAGCTTCTTGGAGCATAAATTAAATGAAGCCAGTGTTGAGCTGTAGCTCAAATGCAATTCTACGGTGTCAGCTTCGATCTTACAGTAACATCTGTAGCAACTCAAACTACCTGAGTAACAACTCTGTAATTAATACCAGAATACACACCTCTTCATTGAAAACTTAAAGAGGGCTGATGATGTCTCATTCAATATGCAAAACAACAGATTTGTATGATTGCACATAGGCTTGTAAGAACCACTGCATTTTAAATACATACAGAACAGGTATTATAGTCAATGGTGTGAATATTTGTTCTTGCAAAAATAGCTAAAAAAATTTACATGAGTTTTAAATAGCTTTAAAAGCACAGCTATTTCAGGAGCATAAATTCACGTATAGAATACATATTTAAGTCCCTGTAAGGGACTTGCTTTCATGGGAGCTGAAGTAGCTGTGGATGAACACTTTTCAACTGAGGTAACCATGAACTCTTACTTTTGTCTACAGAAAGTAAAATGCTTTGACTGAAGTGCATTTTGCACAGAGACAGGGAGTACAAAGGCCAGAGTTCAATAGATTTGATACTAAGAAGGAATGGAAATCCATATACTTTATTCGTGCAATGGCTTCTGTATAGAAACATTAAGTTGTTACCTGATACTGAATTAAACTGCAGAGTGTATGGCAAATCTTTGTGAGTGGGAATTTCTTATCCCAGATAGTTATCTTGTACATTCTTCAACCAAATATGCTGCACAGTCCATGGCAATGTGCAGTCTTTATGGAGAAAAAATGCTGCAGTATGGAAGTGAACATACCAGATGAGAGTAGAGGAGCTAAGGATTTCTGTATCAAAAGCAAATGAATTGGTGAGAACAAACTAAAAGCTAGTTCACAAATCAGAGGGTTGAAGAATTAGTCTGAAAATGCTAATAACTGAAAAATGGAATGAGGTTTGGATCATTCATAGCTGTTGTGTCGTTGAAGATATGCTAGTAAGGAAACAAAGCGTCAAATGAACTCTCACTGTTTTTAAGGGGAAATGCATTTTGGCAGAAGAGGCTTAAGGAGATATAAAAGGAAAGGTAGAACTGCTTAGTATGCAAAGTATCTGAATAATTAAAAGGCAGTCTCTGATGCATTAATGAGTCTTTGACAGTAATGGAAACTGGAATTAATGACAACCAGGTAATTCCTGATTAACCTGCCTGTATGTATGTAAATGAAAAGGGCTGATGCATATATACACATACGCTTCCCCATCTGAAATACTGCCTCAGGAGTGAAGTTGTCTTTTTCTTCAACACAAGAGTGCTATTATCAGTCTAGGAAGGTGGAAGCAAATTCGACATCCAAATCATTAACATTTGTGATTAATACTGAGCATATGGTAATGCCTGTCACTTCTGAGGCAGAACAGACTGATCCAGAACTTAGATCACAGAGGATGTCCACTAACAACGGGTACAGATATAATGCGCCCATTGGCAGGCATTAACAAATTATCCATTTGCTCAGATCTTTACTTGATGGGAGGCACTGAGTGAGATTACATTTGATCGAGTTACTTTGACTTTTTGGTCACTAGGATTGCTTACAAATTGCATCTCAATCTGGGACAAGATCAAAGGTTTGTAGGCTCTAGATGTTCCAATATATCTTATATTTTAGAAGAGAAAACTTGGCCCTTTCAGAGAATACATGTGAAAAGTGACATACAACAGTGAAGAGTGCTTTGCTTGCAGGTAAAGATATGGGAAAAGTCCTGAAGGTCTTAGTCAGCTTTTGTGTAATCAAAGCTCATGTTCTGTTGATATGAAGATTTCCTGCAAAGTGGCTATTGGTACCGAGTCAACGGTTTTCCAAATCACCGGAATTGTGACATTGTTGGCTGTGCCCCAAAGAATTCAAGCTGCTGGGGAGTCACAATTTTGTCTTGCCTTCAGAGATGGAATCCTGCACGGCTAGAATAGAGCTTGCTGCTGAGAAACTTCCAGTAACATTATTGAGGTCATGCATATGAGTATATAATTACTTTGATAAGCAGAGTTTCAATTAACATGATTGCAATCTGGTAGCACTTGAATAGTGTTCCTTAAGAAAAGGATTTCACCCTGTACACAACATACAAATGAAGAATGAAAATCTGTATGATTAAATCACACCACAAAGTTAAAAATTACTAGGACCTATACATAGCCTTAGGTTCAACTTCTGACCCCACAAAAATTATTGCCTGAATAAAACTCCCAGGAGACAAGACAAATTTGCATCAGATTAATTGTCAATACAATGTTTTTGTAGGCTTATGCAAAATGCAAGAAGATTTAAATAATGAACAGCTTCTTGCAACACTCTAGCACTCCTTGAATAGGACAGCCTTGTTCCAGACACCTCAGCCAACAGAGGCTGGCGCTTATTGGAAGCATTTCAAACCAACTGAAATGCTTCACTGCTGAAACAGCATCTTCCAGATCACACAAATAAAAATAAAGATGAAATACTCTTGCTCCTTAGAGGACAGGTCTTGCCAAGATTTAAGGTGAAAATTCAGGCTACATTTGCTCCACAAATGAATGACTCTTCCTACTTCTTCCAGTTATAACACTTTACTGCCTCAAACCCCCCTCTGCTAAGCCAGTTTTCTACAATGACACTAAAGAGGTGGGGGCTATCTGCTACTCTTGGAAATCTCCCATGGTAGCCTTGCTGCAGACATTCACTCGGTACGTGCATGTGGCAAGTTGAAGACTACATTTAAATTTGAGTGAAATGGTGCCTGATCATTTATGTGACCTTTCTGAGAAAACGTAGACAAGTGCTTTTCCTCTTCAGTGCCGTCTCACAGCATCTTTGTTTCACCAGTACTAAAAAATTCTCCTTTTAAAACCAATAACGTGCTCATGGAGGCCTTGGGAGAAGCCTTGTTTGCAGAGCCTGGCTCTTCTGGCTGAGATTTAACATTTTCAATAGACAACTTTCTTATCAAGCTTACATTATGAGCTTTCCAGTTTTAAGTGCAACTTCAGCAAATCTATAGCAGGTGAGCGTTGAGCCCTGGGTGTTCCCCATGCTTATTAAAGAGGTCTAGCATAATGAAGCAAATGACTAGTTGTATGAAGAATCTGAAGTTTTCAGTGGAAAGCACTGGAATGGGCTTGAAATTACCAGCAAACTGAAATAATCATGACCAAATGGATAAGACGGGTGTCTTTCATACTGTTCTTTCATCAGGCACAAAGTTATTCTAGTGTACTCATAGTTAATACAGGGTTTTAGCTGGTATCAGCTATCACATCACTATTAATGATAACATTTTTTTGTCACACCCAGTTTGTCTGCAGTGTATGTTGGTATAAGTGCAGTTGCTGTAAGTGTGCCTGAAGGTAATGTGGAAGTTCACTCAGATCCCTGCAGAGCCATGGAAACCTTCCTGATCCACATTAATACATTCTTGTTGATTCTGGATTTTGGTTAAACAAGGACCATAATACCCTGACAGTTGAATCTTAACATAGCATCCTATGGTAAAATGATTTATTCCAGCTTCAGGTGCCTGTTTTGAAACAGATGGTGTTAAATATTTGTCAACAATTCCAATGAAGACAATTATTTCTTCAGAGGGAACATGTATTCCAAAGTTACAGATCATGCAGTAATACCTCAGCTTGCTTGCTGACAGTGATGTAACATGGGACAACATGGGGATTGATGTCACAGCAAAATCTCTTTCAATGTCTGGGTAAACAAGTGAACCATGCGCTTGTATAGAGCCACTGCTGCTGTGCGTGGGCTCTCACCCTGCTGCCAACCCCCGGTTTGGCCCAGGTCTGCAACTGTTGGGGAAGAAAGTGGTTCATTTTGAAATTAACATTTCCCAAGTCAGCTGTAGGGTGTTATTTTATGTTTGTTCTGTTCTATTCTAGTCTAGTCTGTTCTCTTATGGAACAGCTAGCTGATTTATTTGATGAGACATGTATATAGTAACTTATTCCAATTTCAACCAACTTCAAATGAATCAAACTATTTGATTACTTTTCATTCATGTATAAAAAGAAATAATTTTCTAATCCAGTATAAAACATTTATTCACCTTCCAGGAAACGTCATGTGACTCCTGAAGGAAAATGGAAATAATTGTAAAATTCCTGTTAAAAATTCATGGTAAAGCTAGCCATTCTGCACTGCTATAAAACTATGTATGTAACAGTGTGTATATATGTAATACACATCACATATATCCTTCATGGCTGTAATCTACCGTTTCAACAACAAGAGAAAAAACAAAGGACATGTGTCTGTAAGTGGGAAAGCCAAAGATGTGGTGTTACAGTACAAGAGCAGTGGACTGTTACTGTGGAAGTGTACAGTTATGGTCACAGTGTACACCACAGGTTTGGGGTTATTTGTGTTTGCATTTACTCCCAGTTTTACATAGCTGATATCATCATATTAGAAGAATCAAACAGAAGCCTAAACAGTTTTATGCCTCTCCCTCTTCTTTTCCTTCTTGTGCTTCCCCCCCCCCCCCATGGAAAAAAAATAAAAAAAACCCACCC
>NDXB01000165.1:19737-35451 GCA_002631895.1 Agapornis roseicollis
CCTCTCCCTCTTCTTTTCCTTCTTGTGCTTCCCCCCCCCCCCAGTGGAACAGAATATAGACAAACCAGCCCCACACAGAAATAAGATGATCTGCTTCCTCAGCTTGTTTTTATCTTGCTGGCGAGAGCTCAGCTCTGCCCATTGCATTCTGCCTGCTCGGCAGGTTCAGCTGGTCTCTGTGCTGTGGCCCTGTTTTGTTCAGCTTTATCCTGCTGACGAGGTGGTGTGCCTCAGTGCTGGGGGAGATCATTCTTGTGTATCTTTTATTCTCTTGGGTGTGAGGTTAAAACTCCTGGAAAAGTGTGCTCTACGCAGACAGACAAAGGAAAAGAAGCCAAAGTCAGCTCAAATAATGCACTCACAGAAGTCTTATCATGTGTGAGGAAATTATTTAAGACTCTTGCTGAGATCCTTGGCTTTCTACCATCACATCTGGCCTCTCTGTTAGATGCTTCTTCCAGCAGGCGGGTAAGAGCATGGGCCTTCACACCCTGTTTTTGGAGTGCTGTTTCATGCTTGCTATTTCTGGTTTGATATTTTCAGTTTGATATATTCTGGCACCGTTAGCTAATATCACAGCTCTTTGCCAGTATCTTTGCTGTATCTTAAACTTTTTTTAATGAATTTCTTTCTTCTTGAACCCCTGTGGCATTATTTCTCTGTAGCACTTCTGAAATAGGGCAGCTTTTGCCTTGATAACTGTATGTTTATCCAAATCATGATGAAGGCATTTACAAAATGCAGTTCTTACGTGATCTTAGTGAACCATTCATAGCCCTCCCAAAGCCAGTTTTCCATGGCAACTAATTAATAGAGATAAACTTTTCTTATGGAGCCTTAAGACTCAAGTACATCTTGTTTTGTGATGCAGATAATCTCTGGATCTGGTTTTGGAGACTGGGTCCTGTCAAAGAGATGCCACAGGCAACCTGTTCTGATTAATAGCCAGACCTGGAAAATCATTAGGGGTGAAATCTTTATGACACCTTCTATTTTCCCAGTTCTTACATTTGTCCACTTGCTCGTTTCTTTACCTGTCCTTAGTGGATGATAGTTTCTCAGCCACTTTGGTTTGAAGGATGTAGGAGGAAACCACACTCCTTAACTTTTGCTAACTTTAAAATCAGCTGAAAACCAGCCTAGGTTTACAAACACCTAAATTGTGATGAAACACAGATTCTCCCCCTCTACTGTGCTCTGTGCCCCCCTGAAGTCCTGCATCCAGCTCTGGGGGCAACAATACAAGGGGGACGTGGAGCTGTTGGAGCAAGTCCAGAGGAGGCCATGGAGATGCTGTGAGGGCTGGAGCAGCTCTGCTCTGGAGCCAGGCTGAGAGAGCTGGGCTGGGTCAGCCTGGAGAAGAGAAGGGCCCTTAATGGAAGACCTTAGAGCAGCTCCAGTGCCTAAAGGGGCTTCAGGAAACCTGGAGAGGGGCTTTTGACAAGGGCCTGTAGGGACAGGACAAGGAGGAGTGTCTTTAAACTGATAGCGGGGAGATTAGATCAGACATTAGGTAGAAGTTCTTCCCTGTGAGGGTGCTGAGGCGCTGACACAGGGTGCCCAGAGAAGCTGTGGCTGCCCCATCCCTGGCAGTGTTCAAGGCCAGCTTGGACCCAGGGGCTTGGAGCACCCTGCTCTAGTGGAAGGTGTCCCTGCCATGGCAGGAGGCTGGAACTGGATGAGCTTTGAAGTCTCTTCCATCCCAAACCAGTCTGTGATTCTGTGATTCCATGATTTAAGCCAAATGCATGATGTTATGTTGCCAAAGATATAAGAGGTATTGTAACACAAAATAACATAATTCCTATCTTTTCTTAACATAGTTTTTATATAACATACATCTTGAATTATTAAGAGGTATCACTAGCATCTCCAAATTAAGCTGGATTTTCCTGCAGAATTACTTTCTATACTAATAAACAAGTATTTGATTTCATACTTAATCTTTTCTCAGCTGTGAAGTTGCTAACAATGTCTCTATGCATAGGAAAAGGGAAGACACGCATCAAAGCTCCCTTAGGGACTTTCATGATCACCTGTTCTTGGGCAGCATCTTCTGTATGTTTCAAACACACTTGGGTGATATTTGGGAGCCTGTTTGATTTTGTGTAAGGACAGGCCAGGGACAATCTGGTGATTTAAACTTGATTTTACTTGGATATCTGACCAACCTGAAACTCACTTTTTTTTGCTGAAACAAAAGGTTTAAGAAGAGAAGAGGTTTAGATTGAATCAAATATAAAAAATGGCTTTCTATAACCTGAGCATGTAAGCTTTACATCCATGCATTTCTTGTCTTTCTGTGTCAGAACCCAGAACAAATAAAGGTAGTCTGTCTTGAATATTGGTTTTGATCCCCCTTTTCATCTATGCCTTACCTGGCAGTTCAGGAAGGTTACATCAGTCCTGTATTAAGCTATGAAAAATTTTCCCAGTAATCACCAGGAGTAATAATAACTGGGAGTAATAATAGAGCTTTATAAGAGTGTTAGCACTGTAGTGACTACCCAGGAATTACACTTCAGCAAAATGCTTTGTTTTGCCTTGACTTCTATACCTTCCTATTGTGCAAAGCATGTAGTTATAGACTTGTGGGTTCGGGTGTGTCTTTCAGCTGACCAAGCAGATGCTTTCTGATATGCTGTTACTAGATTGGACTACATTTTGTCTATCATAAAGCCTTTGACAAAAAACTAGTTTTAATAAGGTCTGAAAAAGAATATGTCCTGAATAGCTTTATTTCATTCTTCCTTTAGTCCAGCAGGTTCTCTCACTGGGCTTACATGCAACAAGCAAGGCTGGACTCACAAACCAATTTTCTACAAGGTCTTTCTGTAGCCGTCCAGTGCTGCATCCCATTTGCTTGAACTGCGCCAAGTGTTTTGGTGCCCTGGGAGTGAGAGCTATGCTCTTCAAAGCTGAGACACATGCCAAGGCCGCCCACATTTAAGAGGAAATGTGCATTTGCAAACTGGAAAATTAACTGATGCAGCATGTAGCATCATGGCACAGGGCAAGGGGCAGGGTAGCGATAATGTGGAAGCTGGCCTAAAAGGCAGTAAGGAGGTGGACTGTCAGAAGTCTGGGGAGAACCATGTCGTTAATCTGTAGCATAAAGCCCTGACTCTTGCCAAATTCTCAGCATCTGTTCTTTAATACATCAGATTTAGTCACTTTTGTTGCTTCAGTATTTCAAGTCAACCAGAGAGAAATTGATGAACAGCCTGACTTGCCTTTCTGCAGATGTGCACAGTTGGATTGTGTGCCCTAGAGGGCTAGGAGTGGAGAAGCTCCCCTCCAGGAACTGTTCTAGCCCTGGGTTTTATTCAATATGCCAGCCACAGAAAGGGGGCTCATTCTAGTTGGGTGACATCTTGGTGTCTCTGAGCCAGTAGGAAGAATGCCATGCAGATCTGAGTGAGAGAGCAGGGCTAAATGACACCCAACCCTGTACAAGCCCCAGGGGAGGGAAACAACAAAGGCGCTTTCAGTTCCCAACTGCAACTTGGATGAGCTGTGATCCAGCCTTGTCTCCTTCCTTCTTGTGTTCTTGTTGCCTGAGCAGTAGCTCGGAAATCCCTAAGTAGCATGCTAAATATTTACATGTCTTTCCAGAAGTAGATGGCAGTGTACAACACAATCATCCTAGAGATAATTTAATCCCTCATTCATCTTAAACCACACTAATGGAACTCCACTGCCAGTAGTAGTATGTGGGTTTGTGTGAATGTCTGTATGAATGAATTGGATTTGTTCTGGTTTTCTGGCACTGGATCTGGACTGATGCTTTGTAAAGTATCACTTGAAAATATAAGAATTGAGCTTTTGCTTCGCAGTGTGTATGACTGTCATTCTCCTGTTCCTCACTTTCCTATTTTCTTTTTCTGTCTTGACACATCTCTGCCATTTCAGGAGCAAACTTTTCACATACTCTTAACTCCAAGAGGTCTGTGTTTCAAAGGAAATGACACCACTGCTTCATAGAAAGAGCCATATGAGCTGGGATCTCTGTGCAGATGCAGACATGAATGTAAACGCAGCTGACTTCCCAAGTCAGAAACACATGCAGGACATGTTTCTGTTGGCAAGATTATTTCCACTACTGGACTGCAGAGGTCATCCCCAGCATTTTGTGCAGAACATTTTACAGGGCTACAAGTTCTGTGTCAGATGATTTTGGAAAAAAGGCTTTTACTCTTCTTGTGATTGTGTGAGAATACTTATCCTGCCTTTTCTTATGATGGGAGATAGATAACTCCCCACCTTCTAAGAATTTTTAGCCTTTTGGAATGTGTTCTGCTTCTTTTTGCAGGGGTCTTTTATCAGATCTGTTTCTCAAACTCAAAGACAGATTTGAGCCTGAGGGACTAATGCTATGTTGAAGTAAAAGCGTTTGTAGGCACAAGTTACTTTCTGGAGAGATGAGTATTCTGGTATGAAATTTGGCCTTAAGAGTGTTAAAAAACGATTTCACCTGCTGATGTATTTAGGCAACATACATATGATTTTCAAAAGAGACTATTTTCAGCAGTATGGGGCTAATACACTTCATTTCTATGCTGAGTTCTTTCTCAGCTTCAATTTGTGAACAGTCTAAGAATTATTTAAACATCAAAAAGTATGGCATTAACCATGACACAATAGAGAACATAACAAATGCTGAATGTTCAGTATCAGCGTGCATTATTGTTAAGTGCGCGTCTGGCACTTCAGGTACTGTCTCACCCTTCAGCGCAATAACTTGTGCTTGAAAACAAGTCCTCAGGTAACCTGAGTCCTCAGGTGACACCCTCCTCCCCCAAGGACAGGGACGACTGCAAGGCAGAGGCCTCTGGCAGTAGGCAGAGGTATTCTGGGCACAGGGAGCAACTAAGGCCTGGGAGCAAAGAATATGGGGTTCTGGATCAGGGGCTACTGGGTGAAAGCTCTTTGGAGTAAATCTGCTTCTTGTTATCCACACTTTAACAGCACTGCTAAATCTAAGTGACATTTTTATCTGTGTATTTATCATCTTTGAAATGGGCATAAGTTTGCAGGTTTTCACAGGTAATATCTGCGAGAGTTCGACATAGACAACAAAACTTCTCTGTCTCACTGTTTTTATTCTGATAGAAACCTTTACTTGTGGAAGTAGAATAACCCTTTGCTCTCAGAACAGTAGTCATCCTATTCCAGTCATTCTCATAAATGAGGCTTTCAAGAAAGAATAAATAAGACTTTTACTTCGGAATCAATAGAGACCTTTTTTGCCCCAAAAGTAAGTGGAACAGAATACAAGGCTGTATTCTTCTAAGTGGGATACTATTGAACCCCACTGAAGCAAGAATTCAGCCCTGGAAATAAGTGAACCTTTTCAAATCTTGCTCTTGGTCACTCTCAGGCTTTGACACAGAGATACAACATTATTTTTAAATTATTCCTCAAAGTTTATGGCTTGCTGTAAAGCTTGCCCATTGTACAACATGGACATTGTAAATTTAAGCTGGTGCCAGGGGAGGGTTTTTTACCATGCTCTTAGAGAACAAGTCTCCATGCCCTGGAAAAGAAAAGTTCAAAACTGTAAGACTGTGAAAAATTTGGAAATTATATTTAACTGCTTGAAACCAGACAGAACTGTGTGTTTCCCTGGGCTGGGTTATGTGTCTGTGTTGTACTGCTTTGTTATCAGCTTTATTGGTGTCTTTTCCTGAAGCAGAAGTTGATACAAAAACTGAGCGGTGATGTTGGTACTTTATCCCTTTGGGATTTTCAGCTTGTGCTTGCAAACATGAACTGAATGAGTTTACAGTCTTTGAACAGCTCTGTCTCCTTGGCAACTCAAAAAAGAGAAAACATGTTGGGAGTGACTTTACAAGCAAAGAGCTACTCTACCTCTGCTTGTACTCCTGCCACTGAAGAATTCAGAGTGAGTCTGCCCTGTCAGTTCTTACTGAACCATGGCACAGGCCTTGATACTTCAGTCAGGTTTTTCAGGCACAGGTGGAAACCTCTGTGCCAGTTTTGTCTGCTGGTAATTACTGAAATGACTCTAAATAGTACACATGTGAAATCACTTCTCACATTTTGAGCAGCAGGGGACATTGAATCTGCTTGTTGTCCCTGGAGAATAGGAAGAAGGCTCTGATTACAGATGCTTCATGAACTGGATGTTTCAATAGCAGAACATGCTTTTCAGGTGCCTGGTTTTTCAGTCTTCCTTCTCACTGCGTAGCCAAACACAGATTTATATCAAAGACATCTTTTTGATGCTGCTTGTTATTAAGCATATCCCTGGAGGAGATGCCAGTAAAGGGTTTCATCTATGTGAAGTCCCCATGGCTTAGAACACAGCAGGGCTGCTAAAACGATTCTGCTTGAAATGCAGTAGTTGTATTTGGTTTATGTTTAGATCATTGCCCAAAGTGAGAAGCTCCAGTATGCTGTCAGTGCCTCTCACTGTCTTGAAAAAATATGTTGGGTTCCTCCTCTGACTTTCTGAGCCTCAGTTAACTTTCTCCAAGAGCAGTGTGTTAAATTGGTGGCTTCTAATCCAAATAACTTAGAGACAGATCCTTACAGGATATGGTACTGGAGTTTGAGATGCCAATTTGTATGTCATTGATTATGATTTTCAGAGTTGTACAGACAACCTTCTGGTCAGTTGTCTGTATCTGTCAGCTGGATGCATGTGACCTATTTCCATCAGAGAATCTGCAAAGCCATGTTACCATAAAGTCTGAACTAGTATGTCCTGACTTGTAATACAACATAACATTACTATTGGCATCCACCCATATGGATATGAACTGACTTTCCTACAAGGTTTGGTACCAGAAATGTAAGCTAACTAACAGGAAGCCCTGATAAGACTTGTGTCTGAAATCCCTGCACTTTGAAGTTGTAGACAATAGTGGAATAATGCAATGTTTGGATTGCTTTTTTTGGATTACTCCTTGAACCATTCGAATTTTGCAGTCAAAACCAAGACAGTAGCAGGCTGGCTGCCAGAAGGAAACCTTCAGTGGGAGGTGGCATCCCATGTACCAGCTGGCTGTGTCCTTTGGGTAGAATTGCTCATGTTATCCTTTTGCAGTCATCTCCCTTGCACTATTCACGTTGTCAGGGATATTACGGAGGACTTCTAGCACAGGTTATGGAAGCTACACAGCAAGGTGTTCTCAGGGTGTTCCCTGCAGTTACAGACAGCTCCATATCTCTATTTGGGTGGTTTGTGATGTGCAGGGTGTAGGAGGGGGTGACGGAAGAGTAGGCCTGTGAGTGAGTGTAATGGGGTTTTAGCTGGTGGTGAATGGATTGGTCACTACAGAATTTAGCAATTTCAGTATTGGCATAGCAGTAAATACTGGATGGGGAGTTATTCTTGATGTTGCCCTGAAGAGCTGCTCCCATGATCCTCTGAGGCATATTGGAGTCATCTGCAGACTGCAGCAATTGAAAAGTAGTGGTCCCTGCTTGGAAAGGGTGCAGACTGGCACTGGAACAGTATCACAGATGTATGCAGGAAACAGAATTGTTTATAGGGTTGTGGAAGTGTCCGACCTTTTGAGGAAGGACAGGCTGGAGTCCAAACATAATCTTCTGGGGTGTTTTTGTTTAGCCTGCTCTTTTAAAAACACAGCAGAGAACCCCCTTTCTATTTTGAAAAATATGGTAAGAAGAGATCTCGCTGGGTGGGTGCGATCAGAACAAGCTGGCAGAGCTGCACTTTTAGGTCTCATTCCTGCATAGCAAAGCCACCATCTGATAAACTTCATGGACATGCCCGTTTCTGTCAGGGAAACATATATATGACATATATAGGCTGAAATCCTGATGAAACAGCATCCCACATGGCAGCTGTCCAGACATGGTAAAGTAAAATAGCTAATTACCACCATGATTGTGATCAAGCAGCTGATCTGAAACAGAGCAATAGGCTAAAAGTTTGGGTTTGGTCTTGGAGCTTAGAGAAGCTGTGAAAAAGGAGAAAAGAGAATAGTTTGGAGGTGATCCAGGGAGCAGCAAGAGACAGGGAAGTATCAATTTTAGCTGCTCTGGGTTGAATCGAGGAAGAGGTAGTGTTACAGTGCCTTCCTTGTGAAAGCAGTCGCTTTAGAAGTGCTGGTGAGCCCATTTCTGAGAAAAGGGCTTGAGAGGTGTGCTTGAACCTCTGATTACCTGTGCAAGAAGCATGATGACTGACACAGACGTTGGAGTGGCAAAAGTGGTGCTGAACTGGCTTTGGCTGCAGAGCCATTGCTTCAATTGTGATGGAGGCTTGCATCCCTAGTCACAGCATATAGTTTGCCTTGGAGCTCCTAACTCCATTCTGGATGCCCAAGAAACTGTTTCTGTTGGTTTATGACTTACTCCTGCCACCCACAGCCACACAGCTGGTACAATGAACATAGGTCAAGAAAAGATCAAGGCTACATTTGCCCATGAAGATGGTTTTTTTGGGGATTTTCCTCTGATGTTAGGGTAAGATACTCCTTCTGCTGATAAATGTCTGGAAACTAAGGACTCTGTGGACTACTCTTGCTTGGGAGACCCCCAAAAGAACTGAATCTATCAGAGAAATTGAGGAAGTATTTTCTGGAGTACTGTTGCATAATCTTGCATGTTTTTACATGCCGTATTTTGATTTATGCTGTGCTTTTAGAGGATTATTATCCCGTGTTGTATTTCAGCTTCATGCCCAATGCACTTCACCTGGAGTTGAATATCTGAGCAAGTGAAATTCTTGCCAAACCAGTTGTGACTTGCACACATCCAGTCCAAAGCTGTTTCACTCCTGCCAGACCCCATCCTGTGCCTTCTATTATGTCAGAAAACCTGATCTTTTTACTTTTGCTGTAAGCCAAGGTTCACAGGGAGACTTACTATCTTTCATTAAAACAGCTGCTGTATCTTGGGAGTAAACGAGATACCCAACCCCTCTGTCAGCTCTGACTGAGGAAGTCTGGCTGCCTGCCTTCCTTTGGCATCTGTTCCCCAGCGTGCAATAAAATGCATTGGGATTTGAGAGGAGTAGGACTCTGAGGATATGCCTCTGCCCTGAAAGAAAAGCTGTGCAGCAGCCGTTCTGGACAAGTTGGATTCTGGAGCTGTACATGCTCATCACCTCTGCTAGGAGGTAGCTCTAACGTGGTGTAGCTTGGAGAACTGAGTTAGAAGCATTTCCATGTTACAGTGCAGGTACAGTAGCCTGCTCATGGCTTTCTAATCTGATATTACATCATATGGGTCAGGCATTCTGTGTGAAGAGCCCCATTAGGGACCTTTTTGACTCTTCCAGTATTGGAGGGAATTGCAGCCTGGTTTCATAAGGTTTGTAGGTTTGTCAGCAGATATGTGAAATAGGAAGTTAATGACTTCCTTCTTCCTGGAGTTTTCTCCAGATCATTGTGAGGCGCTGGCACAGGGTGCCCAGAGAAGCTGTGGCTGCCCCATCCCTGGCAGTGTTCAAGGTCAGGTTGGACACAGGGGCTTGGAGCAAGCTGCTCCAGTGGAAGGGGTCCCTGCCCATGGCAGGGGTTGGAACTGGATGATCTTGAAAGGTCCTGTCAAACCCAAACTGTTCTGTGATTCTATGATTTGTCAATCTAGTCTCCTTGGCCACCTGCACGGAGAGTATTTTGCCATCTNGAAAGGTCCTGTCAAACCCAAACTGTTCTGTGATTCTATGATTTGTCAATCTAGTCTCCTTGGCCACCTGCACGGAGAGTATTTTGCCATCTGGGACAGTTATTTCCATTCCCTGTTGTGCTGATCTCATCCCACACAGGTAGTGTGAGCCTTTCTATGCATATAGGAAGATCTTACCTGCCCAAGTAGTGGAGGAACTATGCGTCTGTCTTTGTCCTCTGGAATATAGTGTGGGCATCTCAAAAACAACTTGCTATGGCCAGGACTTTCACATTAGTTTGTTCTATGACTGTGCAGGGATATGTGTTTGTGCTGCTGATTGGTACTATTCTAACACTGACAAAACTTAAGTCTAAATAGATGGAGCAAAGGTATAATGGAGTAAGTTCAAGCACCTAGCTTCCCTGCAGGCCAGGAAGGAACCCTAAATTCTCTGTAAGAGCCTTCCAAGGCTTCCAGTTGTGGTGAAAAGCTCACGCTCCTCTTCAGTGTGAAGAAATCTGGGAGTACTAATCTGGAAAGGAAGCTGTTGTTCCTAGGAAGGACAGCTGAGCATGGACTGAAAAGCAATTTGGTTATCTGCAGAAGGGGAACAAAAGAAGC
The DNA here is from genome assembly GCA_002631895.1 of Agapornis roseicollis. Classification (NCBI taxonomy): domain Eukaryota; kingdom Metazoa; phylum Chordata; class Aves; order Psittaciformes; family Psittacidae; genus Agapornis; species Agapornis roseicollis. Next base: position 29,968 of record NDXB01000165.1, read on the forward strand.
CTGAGCCGGCCTAGTATGAGACAGGCCAGGGATAAAGAAAACTGGGGTATTTGGGGATGGACAAGCAAGATTATGTCCAGAGAGTCTAGAGAAGCTGTAAGGCTAAAAGGAGACTGGGGGGGCGGGGGGGTAGGATAAAGAAAGGGCTGAATGCTTGAGGCACCCGTTTTCAACTGTGTATCTTCTCATATCCTGGAGATCTGCTCTGTCTCTCTTGGTGGAGGGTGCATTTTAGAGAACTTGTTCTTTCCCCTGGAAGGGAAAAATAGCAGGTTGAATTACACTTAATAGCCTAAATAAACAGGCTTTCCACTCTGGAGGTTTCACCTGGAGCAGGTAGGCTAAGGTAGGGCTGGCTGTTGAGCTTTTCCACACTTAGCCATGCTTTGTAATGCAGAAGAGCCATCCAGTGCTTCGGCTCCCGTAGAAACCCCAGCCTGGGCACATCTAGGCTCTTGGGTAGGCAGGAACACTGACTGGCTGCACCCAAGAGACTTGCCTGATCTAACTGGACTCTTGTTCAGCTGCTCAAGTTTTTTGCATGGTGGATTACAATTTTAATCTCCAGTGTGATGGATGAGGCTCCAGAACAAGAGTCATTCTCTCTCTGACAGACTGCAGAGTCAGTGTCATCAGCTGTACAGTTAGTGAAAAATGAGAAGGCAGGAGCATCAAACCCTTGATGAGCCCAGTAATTTAGCAGCAGAAATAGAACTGGACTCCTTAGTATTGTTCTCCATGCTCCAGATGATGCTTACTCTGCCTTCATCAGTCTGGCCAACTTCCTGGATAGACAGTGCTAGTGAAGGGGGGACTGTCAGATTCACTTCAGGTGCTCCTAGTAACAGGAGGCTGTCAGGTGTTAAGGTCAGGCGTGGACTGAGATGTGCATAAGCGGTACAAATCCTTTTCATATTCAGTGTTGGCTTCCATTTCCTATTCTGTTGTAGAGCTCAAGTAGGGATGAGAAACTCTCTCAGGAGCAAAATGTTAGGCCTGAAAGGTTCTCCAGACATTTAGATTCCAGTCCTATAAATTCCAAATGTATATCCAGATGCAGGGAATTGCTTATCCAAGCTGTCTGAACCTCTTATGTCTATATTGTTGGGCTGGAGTCCTCACAAAATTGTTGAACCATAGGAGTGAGGTTTCTGGTATGTTTTGGGCTAGCTATACCAAAGAGGAAGCCATGGATCTCAGAAGCTGTGCTGAGTACATACTTTGGTTTCTGTCAGATCAGCTGGAAAAGGAATTAAGGAGTTTTTAAAATGTTATGAATGTCGATGCTTTAAAATTAGGGGCTGGGGGGGGAAGGATTTCTTTTTTTCTGTACTACACAGTTATAGAATAAGTAAGTGTAATTTTACCGTGTGAGAAGAATCCGATTGTCAACTACTGCTTGTCAAAATCAGCTCCAAGGACCCTGGGGAAGTGCAGGAGAAAGGGAGTGATTTCCTGAAGGGGAGAGCATTATGGTCGGGCTCCACCTGCTGCTGACTCGGACTCTCTGCACCGGTAAAGCTTGTGCTCACAAACTTGTGATCGCAGCCTTGTTTGTATCTGCTCTCTTGTGCAAAATTAACTATCATAGAAGAAAGGGAAATCGTGTCCTTCCTGTCCCCAAGCTGCAAATTTAACTTAGTTTAGGGTTCTCTCGTGTGTAGTTGATAGAAATGTGCAGCAGTTTCTACAGATCAGTTGTGACTTGTGTTAGCGGGGTTGGTACTTAGTACAGCATCCGCTTGAGCTTTGGTTGTGAACAATCAGTTATCTGAATGAAATCGTTGGGATTTCTCCCACTGAACATGGAAAGGTCTGAGGTATTGCTGAGGTCTGTGTATTTTGCTACATCACTCAGTGCCTTTCCTAAGCGCTGTTTAATAACTTTCTTTGGTCTTAATACTGCTGTAGTAAAATATACATTTTCTTCAGAAGGGTTCATTGCATACTTGATGCTGTGTAACACAGCAAAGAAGGAAAACCTGGAAAAATTCTTAATTCTTGTGCTGGCTTCATTTTGCCAGAAGAAAAACTGTCCTAAATGTTTACTGGTACAGCCATGATGAAAGCACTCTTAAGGAACTTGATGAGCTGGCATTTGCTGCTTGCATTACAGTTCAGGCTTTGTGCCTCTTCATATGTGATGGCATTTCCATTTTTGTTTCTTATCAATTCTTTCTTTTTCTACTGTTTCTGAATAGAATGGCAGGACTCAGGGTGGATTATGAATCTGGAGGCTGTGTAAACCAGATTGATGCACTGAGCAATAAATGCTGCTTCAAACCACAAAGTAGCAGCATAAGCAGTTTATTTCTCCCTCTCCCTTATTCAGTTTTCTTTATTATGCTATGTTTTGCTTTTAATCATAAGCAGAGCACTTAATGGTAGCAGACTGTGCTTTATACATCACAGTCAGGTGCTGGTTGGACTGCCCACATACTGCTCAGGACTGACACATTTTTGAAGCACCCATACTTGTTCTTCTAGTTCTAGGACTTGCCTGGGCAGAAATGTGTGCTGCACTGCGGGTCTGGTTTTCTTTTTGATGGCTACTAGTGTACAGGACAAAATGCCCACACTTACTTTTCTTTGGCGCAGACTTGGGCTTTGACAGGTTCATAACAAAGGAAGAGTTAATGCATTGAACTCTGCAGCACAGAACATCCTTGAATATAATTTTTAAAGAGGAATCTCTCAACAATAGAGTAAATAGAAGAAATCTAAAGAAAGGCCAGACATGCCTATCAATGGAGTTTACTTATGATCATGAAGAAGAATGAGTGTCCTTTTTCTGTGGTGTTTTGTACCAAATAGCATATTCCAGTGTTGGATATTAAGATTTGAGAGGTATAATGGGAAACCATAAACATTCTTGTTCCGTTACTACAGTGTGCTCCTAATCCTTTTTATGTTTTCTGCTTTCTAAAATATGCTGCTGGTTCTTAGTTAAAGGATTTTTCCTCTGTCACATAAGCTGTCACAATGCTTTCCAAGCCTGTCCTGCAGTGGCCAGGTGCCACAGTGGGAGCTTCCACTGAAGCTGAGGAGAATCTCAGTCAGGAGGAATGAGTAGCTGTCAGTGTGAAATTGATCACTCCCACCCCTAAGCTTTTGTCGTTATTGTGTGTTGAGAATTTTCCTTTCTCTCTTTTGTCTTCTGGTGGTTCAGCATATCCTTTTTAGTCCTGCTTAGTAGCTCTTTCATTCTTTCTGCATTGAAACAGATAATCTTTTTCCTTGTCCCCCTTCTCAAGTGAAAGGGGAACTCCAGCCCAGCCTAAACACTGTGGTACACTCCTGGGAATGGCAGTGCAGCTGATCAAACAATTGCACAAGAATTAGTTTTCTGCTGCACACATCTTGCATTTCCATTTCTCAACTTTGACCAATAGCATTCATTTTATACTCTCCAGACTGATAAACTATTTCAAATTGAAGTGGCTTGACCATTTGGTTTTGTTCCCTGAATAAATGACTATGGGCAATTCACTATGATTATTTTTAAACAAACCACAGTTGGTGCTGAGATTAGGTTTTGCCCTTTTGACCAGTAAAGCTGTATTTCTGTTAATTTTGAGCCCTTGCCAGTGTAATTCTGTCACCTAAGGAAACTAACTTTCAGAAGCCTGGCTCTGCGCAAAGAAGTTATGCAAACAGCAGCTTTGCAAAAAAAAAAAACCATGTTGGGAGTTTATTAACTGCAGAAATAACAACCTATTGTTGTAATGGCATATAATCTCAAACTTCTGAGGTTTCCAAAGAACTAGACAAATGTGTTTGGGTACATACCTTGACCTCAGCTCAAAAGTAAAATCACAATTGCAGTGCCTCAGAGGGAGCCAAGCATCTTTCAGGAGCTGGAGAATGAGAGCTGAAGGATGACTTCCAGACACCAGGCACTTTGCTTCTGTTCAGTTTATAGTTCTGAACACAAAGGTGGCCAAGAAAAAAGGGTAACAAATGGAGTAGTGCTCTTAAATGTGCATAGGATAGTGCCATTCTTTTCACTATCCTTGAGAACTTGCAAAAGCCCCATTTGGAGACAAGCTTTTCTTGGACATCAGCATTTTAAATACAGCATTTTACCCTCCTGTTTCTTGAGGATGTGTGTTTGTATTAAGCATGGGTAGATCAAACTGTGCATGAATGTTAGCCTTACTTGTTGAATTGGATTAATGTAGATCTGGTCTCTGTGTACGGTTCTCCATGGCAGCAGATAGTTACTGTCAGGCACCATTTCATGCTGATGGGGAGTGGGAAGATCCCATGTGCAGTCACTAAGGGTATCAACATGGTGACAGGCCCTATGGTGCACACTAAGAGTGGGTTCAGAGCATGTCACCTCCATCATGTTGTGGTAAGTGATGAGTCTGTGTCTAAGTAGTTTCCTCTGATTCATCACATTTAGCCCATTTATTATGGGCTAAAGATAGACCTACATATAGAAAGCTCAAATTGAAGAGTAAAAAGTTTTCCTTCCTCTTGTTGCTTTTGTGCTACTGCTGTTCAGCCTCTAGTGATCTGCAGTAGCTGCTAGTTGCTCTTCTTTACCTGCTCTTATCACTTTCCTCCTTGCCTCTCTGAAGGGTTCACTTGTTAGGGATTCCCTTCAATTCCTAGTGCTTATTAAATAGTACTGCTCACTGAAAAACCACATCCAGCAAATCTTGTATAAGGTTTAAGATTACTACAGGGCAACCCCCTGCATGTAGACATGAGGAACATATGTAGATTTTCTCTTTTAGCATAAATCTTCCATTAATTACAAGCTATGATGAATCCCTGGTTCAGAGGCTCTGTAGGTTTTGACTGAAACTTGCATGCGGAAACTCCTGAAGGGCACTTCCTGTGTTTCAGAGCTACTTGCATGAGTGATTTAGAGGCAGAGACTTTGGGAAAAGAGTTTGTGGGCACCAAGCATTTGTATGTATTTGTAAGAAATGGCTGGGTTTGCATATGCAATATGGATAAAACTGCTTAAAGGCAATGGGTAGGGCACACTCCAGCATTAGATATTTGGAGTCTGAGAAGCTGTGGTAATGTGTAACAGCAGAACATATGGCCTGGAGTGCCTCTATCTGAAGCAGTAGCAGCAAGAAACAAAGTAAAGAAGGAATGTAGAGGTACTTCTAAGAGTCATACTGTTTGCCAGACAGATGCAGTGCAAATCTTTCACATCTGTGCATAAGCCTCATTTCACTGTTTTTGAAACACATTTCTGTCTGATACTGTGTCTGAAGGTCCTTAAGAAAATGGTCTCTAATGCAGTACGGTTATGTCACTCTTGTAGTAGAAGAGAAACTAAGATAGAATCATAGAATCCCAGACTGGTTTGGGTTGGAAGGGACCTTAAAGCCCACTCAGTTCCAATCTCCTGCCACAGGCAGAGACACCTCCAAGCCCCTGTGTCCAACCTGGCCCTGAACACTGTCAGGGATGGGGCAGCCACAGCTTCTCTGGGCACCCTGTGCCAGCGCCTCAGCA
>NDXB01000167.1:10292-22954 GCA_002631895.1 Agapornis roseicollis
TTTTTTTTTTTTTTTTTGTTTTAATGTGATGCTGGCAGACAGTAATTACTTCTATCCAGTAATTCTTAGATCCAGTGGCATTCTCTAAAATTACAGCATCATTAAAGTGAATAAATATACAAAACTGCCTTACACAAGCTCCACATAAGGGAGTAATAAAGTCCCGTTAGGTAGAGAAGAAATAGTGGGAGATCCCATCCTACATCTTGCTGCACTGCTATAAATAGTTTATTAATAGTTTGTGTAGTACAGATCCACAGTAAGTAGGTAGTGAAGCACTGCTTGTTCTGTGTTATTTTGTATTTTTTGGGTGGTTGAAGTTGGTTATTTATTTTATCATGCACTGGATCTTTATATACAATATAACTACAAGCAATGGGCATATCAAAGTTAGAGCTAGTAAAACAATGACTGGGTGAAGCATGAAATTAAAAACTGTTACTATTAGTAACCATACAATAAGAGTTTCTCACCAGTGGTGTTTTCCATCTTTCTTGCCTCTTCTCAAGTTGTGGTGCATCTCTTCTGTATAATGATGATCGGTGATTAGAGTTTTGTGTCTGTTGTTTCAGGCAAGTTCTAGAAGTTGGCATAGGTCATTGTGTTGCAGCAGTTTCTTTGTTCATGTAAGATTCATTCCAGTGGGAATAGGAAGTAGATCTTGACTCCATGTATAATTAGGTTAGAACAACTGATAAGATGTAAGAGAAGATGAATAAGATGTTAAGGCAAAAGCTGTGGCCTTGTTGTTGACGGCACATAACACTGACTAAATACCAGCAGGACTAAAATAATATTTTAAATTTAATTGCATTATGCTAAATTACCTTTCAAATTTCAGTGGGTAAGATGCCTTCTTCACCTCTTTTAATTGTTGCTAATATAGATCGCATGCATATTTGAGCTATAAAATTAAAAGCTAGAGAAACACTATTTTGGGCTGCACCATAGAAACACAGAATAGTTAGGGCTGGAAAGGCGCTTGAGATCATCTAGTTCCAATCCCCCTGCCATAAGCAGGGACACCTCACAATAAACCATGTCACCCAAGGCTTCATCCAATCTGGCCTTGAACACTGCCAGGGATGGAACACTCACAACCTCCTTGGGCAACACATTCCAGCATCTCACCAGCCTAACAGGAAAGAATTTCTTCATTATATCCAATCTAAACCTCTCCTGTTTAAGTTTGAACCCATTACCCCTTGTCTTATCAATACAGTCCCTAATGAAGAGTCCCTCCCCAGCATCCTTATAGGCCACACTTCACATACTGGAAGGATGCTCTGAGATCTCCACACAGCCTTCTCTTCTGCAGGCCCAACTTTCTTAGCCTGCATGCATACGGGAGGTGCTCCAGTCCCCTGATCAGACTTGTGGCCCTCCTTTGCACTTGTTCCAACAGCTCCATGTCCTTTTTATGTTGAGGACACCAGAACTGCACACAATACTTCAAGTGAAGTATAACGAGAGCAGAGTAGAAGGGCAGGAACACCTCCTTCAACCTATTGGTCACGCTTCTTTTGATGCAGCCCAGGATACGCTTGGCTTTCTGGGCTGCGAGTGCACTCTGCAGGCTCATGTTCATTTTCTCATCGAGCAAAACCCCCAAGTCCTTCTCTGCAGGGNAGCTGTGCCATGCTCTGACCCAGCTGTAGGACCTTGCACTTGGCATGGTTAAACTTCATGAGGTTGGCATCAGCCCACCTCACAAGCATGTCAAGGGCTCTCCAGATGGCATTCCTCCCCTCCAGCATATCCACTGAACCACACAGCTTGGTGTCATTGGCAAACTTGCTGAGGGTGTACTCAATCCCACTGTCCATGTCGGCAACAAGGATGTTAAACAAGACAGGTTCCAACACCAATCCCTGAGGGACACCACTCGTCACTGGCTTCCAGCCGGACATTGAGCCATTGACTGCAACTCTTTGCGTGCGGCCATCCAACCAGTTCTTTATCCACCAAGTGGTCCATCTATCAAATTGATGCCTCTCCAATTTAGAGACAAGGATTACATGTGGGACGGTGTCGAACGCTTTGCACAAGTCCAGGTAGGTGAGGTCAACTGCTCTACCCCTGTCCAGCAGTTCTGTAGCCCCACCTTAGAAGGCCACCAAGTTGGTCAGGCAGGATTTCCCCTAGTAAAGCCATGCTGGCTGTCACCAAGCACCTTGTTGTTTTTCATGTGCCTTAGCATGCCTGCCAGGAGAATCTGCTCCAAGATTTTGCCAGGCACAGAGGTGAGACTGACTGGTCTGTAATTCCCTGGGTCATCCATTTTCCCCTTCTTGAAAATGGATGTTATATTTCCCCTTTTCCAGTCTTCAGGAACTTCACCTGATTGCCATGATCTCTCAAATATGATGGCCAGTGGCTTCACAATTTCACTCGCCAGCTCCTTCATGACCTACAGATGGATTTCATCAGGTCCCGTGGCCTTGTGCACGTTCAGGTTCTTAAGATGGTCTTGATCCAGATCCTCTCCTACAGTGGGCCCAAAGTCTTCATTCTCACAGTCCCTGCGTCTGACTTCCAAGACATGGGAGGTGCAGTCAGAGGCTTTCCCATTGAAGACCGAGACAAAGAAGTCGTTCAGAACGTCAGCCTTCTCCAAATCCTACGTAGCCAGTTCACCCAATAGCTTCCGGAGGGGGCCTAAGCTCCTGGTTCATCTTTTATTTGCAATGTACCTATAGAATCCCTTCCTGTTATTCTTAACATCCCTAGCTAAGTTTAATACTAACTGGGCCTTAGCTTTCCTTACATGTTCCCTAGCTTCCTGGACAACATCCCTGTATTCATCCCAGGCCACCTGTCCTTGCTTCCACCTTTTATAAGCCTCTTTCTTCCTTCAAATTTTTCTCAGCAGCTCCTTATCCATCCATGGAGGTCTCCTGGCCCTCCTGCTGCACTTCCTTCTAGTTGGGATGTAACACTCCTGAGCTTGGAGCAGGTGATCCTTGAATATCATCCAGCAGTCTTGGGCCCCCTTGCCCTCTAGGGCTATATTGCATGGAAGCTTACTAAGCAGGTTCCTGAAGAGGCCTAAGTCTGCTCTGCTGAAGTCCAGGGCAGTGAGTTTGCTGCATGCTCTTCTCACCATCCTGAGGATTTTGAATTCTACCATCTCATGATCACTGCATCCAAGGCTGGATGGATGGAGTGTCACATTTCTAACAAGCCCTTCTCTATTGGTGAGCACGAGGTCAAGCAGGGCACCTCTCCTTGTTGGCTCCTCTATTACTTGCAGAAGGAAGTTGTCTTCCATACATCTTACATACATCTTCCATCGCTTGTGTCAGGCCGTACCGTTGCTCCAACAGATATCTGGGTGGTTGAAGTTCCCCATGAGAACAAGGGCCTTTGAATGTGAGGCTTTTCCTATTACTCTGTGGAGCACATCGTCCACAGAGTCCTCTCGATCAGGCTGTCTGTAACAGATCCCCACAGTTATGTCTCCCATCGCTGTTCTCCCTTTAACCCTGACCCACAAACTCTCTGTTAACTGCTTACCTGTCCCCAGAGAGAGTTCCATAGTCTCCAGCCTATCTTTAACATAAAGCACAACTCCCCCTCCCTGCCTACCAGGCCTGTCTTTCCTAAAAAGCCTGTAACCTTCCATTCCAACACTCCAGTCATAGGAACCATCCCACCATGTTTCCGTGATGCCTATTATATCATATCCCCACAGATGGGCACACATCTCTCATTCCTCTTGTTTGTTTCCCATGCTACGGGCATTTGTATAGAGACACCTGAGGTGAGCTCCAAATGAGGCCAGCTTGTTGGCTGGAGCAGCTGGAATGTTGCTATGCTTCTCCAAGCATTTTTCATAGGTGGTAGCAACCAACTGGGCGTGTTGGGATGGAACAACGCTCCCCTCCCCCAACATATCTAGTTTAAAGCATCCTTGACAAGTCTGGCAAGCCTCTTACCAAGCACACTTTTCCCCTTCTTTATCAGAGCATGTCCACCATGCCCCAGTAGACCTGACTTATGAACTCCAGTCCTGTATTCAAGGTACCCAAACCCTTGACCATGACACTACTCTTGTAACCAATTATTAACCTGTCCAATCCTCCTGGATTTTTTCATGTCCTCCCTTGTATCCTGGAGAATGGATGAAAAACCAATCTGAGCTCCAAAGCCTTAACCACCTCTCCCAGAGCTCTGTAGTCCTTCTTTATGTCCCCCAGGCTACTACCATCTATGTCCCTAGCACCCACATGGATCTCTAGAAGCAGGTAATAGTCCATGGGAGTTACCAGAGCAGGCAGCCTCTCTGCAACATCCCTGATCTGTGCTCCAGGTAGGCAACACACCTCCCTCGAGACTGGATCAGGCTGGCAGATGGGTGCCTCTGTGCCTTTCAAAGCAGAGTCCCCCACTACTAGGACCTGTCACTTTTTCCTGTCAGCACCAGTAGAGACCACTTTAACCAGCACCCCAGCCAGCTGTTCCCAATGCAAGGACGTTTCCTCATTAATCCCCTGCAGGACCACAAAGCGGTTCTGGGTGGGGACAAGAGATGTAGGAGGAAGCCCCTTGCTTTCAACTGTCCTCTTCCTGCTTTTTTTGTTGGCTTTCTTCATTACTAATTGCCATATTCCCAGGTTGGCAGCCTCCTTGCTCTCTTCTTTCAGAGGGGAAACTTGAGGCCCCTGCACAGTTTGGGCCTGGAGCAAACAGTCCTGCTCCCTCCCAGCTTCCCTGACATCTCACAGCCTATTTACTGCATTCCGCACCTCAGCCACCTGCTGCAACAGGACCTCCACCAGGGAGCACCGAGTGCAGCCCTGCCCTCTCACTGGCTCTGTCTGGATCCCTACACTGGCCACCGCTGGGGCAGCCAGAGCAGATCTCCCAGGCCTTACCTTGCTCATACAGCAAGTGCTCACTATCACGCTTACCTAGCCGCACGAACTGCCTCGACCCGCTCTGGTCACTCACACGCTCCCTGGGCAGGTTTTTAACCACTCACAGCTGCAGCCGAGCCTCCTGGCTCCGCCCCCGGCGAGTCAGCTCCTCACGTGAGCTGAGCTGCCGGCTCCTGGGGAAGTCCTATCGAGGACTTGAGGCTCCCTCGGTGGCTGTCGGCGCTCTGAGGTGAGGCTCCTGGACGCTGATCTCCCCTCACTCTGCTCCGGTGTTGCACGCATCCTCTCTCAAGCCGCTCCTCAGCAATTGACCAAGTACATCTACAATCAACTGGTGGTCCCCTTCATTAATTCTTTCTTACTGAGGCAATATATCAGATAAGAGCCATTGGTGAGTTCCCTGACAGGCTGAATGAGAGTTGCCAGTGGTCATCTCTATGGGTGAGTAACATCAATCTGTATTTAGTAATTATTAAGCTAGCTTTCAAACTATTAAATTAATAAATACTGATTATAGTAAATGGTAATTATAGTGATGTCTAGATATAAGCATTTATATCATATGGCAGATATTCTGATTAAAGTTCTTTACCCTAATCATATAAGAGTGGTAAACTTGGCAGTTCTGGGGTAGTGGTTGGACTTGGTATTAAATGTCTTCTCCAATTGAGTTGATTCTATGATTATAATTATAAATCATCATTAACAATTATAGTAAAGCTTTTATTTCACATATATACTATATATACATATCTTCCTAATCCTGTGGAGCAAAGTGGTTTAAAGTATGGATCCAGTTGCACCTAAACTTCTTCCTGAGAAGGAGCTTGGACAACAAGGGGGTCCTTTTTGAATCTAGTGACTGAATGGAGGGTCTCCTTATGACTTTGTCTGAAGTTCATCTATCTTCCACTCTGTGACACATACTGACTATGAATGTTAGTTTCTTCCAGGTTTGGCTTAACTGAGCCTTAATAATCTCTGTGGTTAGTTGCATACATTGTTCAAATTAGCCCTCAGCTACTGTGTTCTTCTGTCTCCTTTTAATCTACTTTGAGGCAGATGCAGCCATCAGAAGCAGATACACCAATTATGAGTGACTATCACTGGTGGAGTTACGGAAAAAGTCAGGTTGAGTGAAGGGTGAAGTGAGTACACTATCAGAGATGGTCAGAAGGACTAGGCTTGAGGATTATTTCAGGATTGGACCTAATTGTTGCAAACACAGACTAAGCTATGGTTTAGGGTACAGCAAAGGTGTTAATTTAACTGGCTATCTTTGACCACAAGCAGAAGTTGGAAGTTGAATAGAGGTTTTGTATCGTTACCTCAAATTCATAAGTACATAAGGGTCTGCAGTTGCCTCAGCACTTTTACAGTAGAAGGTTTTTCCAGAGCCATCTGAAGTCCTTGGGATTTTAATTCTCCTTTTGTGTTGACCGCAGGCTGAATTTTCCTGTCGCTCTTTCATATGGATTTTCCTTTCATATTTACCAGCACAGTCAAGAGCACTGTGCTTTCCTAGACTTATCCTCACATTAAGGTGCGCCATACCTGAGATATGTCTCTGGACTTGGAGGAAAGAGAATAAAGCTGTCTCCGATTGTATAGATACACACTCCCCAGCTGTGGTCTACAGAAATGAAAAGGTATGGCCTTGAGCCTGGCTGTTATTTATTGCATATGTGACTCTTGTCCCCTTTCTCTCTGTGTGTGTGTGTGTGACTCAAAGTGAGGGCAGCAAAAGCCTAATTCATTTCTAATCTCACTCAGCTCCTGGATGTTTATTCTCAAACCAACACTAAAGCAGTCAGCATTTATTTCTTTGTATTCCAGCCAAAAGCGACTTGTCAGCTCCTTTAGTGCTATGAGGAAGTAGCCAAAGTATTGTTCATAGCAGAACTAACCTCCAAGTGCAGTCTAGGATCCACCATTTCATATATCTTGCTGAGATGTGGCAGGTACGTTTGATTCTGGACTCATGGGGCTGCAGCACCACCTTAGCCAGCAAAGCCTTCAGGAAGAAAATAATACCACAATTAATTTACCATGATGAGATAAAGTATGACTTCATTTTACAAAACTTACTAGAGATTTGTCTGAAACCACCAAATAAAAGAGAACCCTGATGTTGGACTAAGGATTAGAATCATATGATTGGTAATGAAAAGTGCATACTGAGCTAACAAGCATGTGCAAATTAGGTTATTTTTTCCCCTCCTTCTAAATGCAGGCTATAATATTCTATTTCACTAAGCGATCCTATCAGAATATTAAATTTTCCATTAGCAGGATTAGATTAGGTCTTAATATTAAACCATGTACGTCAGTCCTATTAAACAAGATACGTTCCCCAGTTCTGCTGCCATCCTGATATTATTCCAGCCAAATATCTTTTTCCTTACATTCAGCAGGGATTTCAGAATGACACAGCACTGAATATTAGGAGCTGTCTTGGGTAACTGTTTGTAATGAAGAACAACAATGGGGAGGCAAATCCCTGCAGTCAAACAGGCTTAAACAAAAGTAACATTTTTATTTTTTATGAAGCAAATAACATGAAATGCCAAGCATATGGATTTAATGAATATGACTTTCTAAAACCATAAACAAGATTAGTTTTATACTTTTATTTTTTTTAGGGCACAGCGGAAACAAATTAAATTTGCTCTGAGATGCACTTCTCATAATTATCATCCATGTTGTAAACATCTTACCCATAATCACAAATTCAGTGCTACAGACAACAAAGCCTACTGAGGTGTTAAGCTAAAAGGCAGGTGGAAAGCAGGGTGGGCTTTTCCTGTGGAAAACATATGTTTTTTTTTCCCAATTGAGAAGATTCAAATGAGATTCAGTTAGTGGATGGCTGGTAAGTGAAGCCTAATGTTCAATTAGGAAATTGTCTTATTAGAGCTATGAAGCAGCCCAGGGGTGGATACTCTGTTTTGCAGATAGCTCAAACATTAGATTTTTATTCTTTATATTAGTTCACAATATTTAGGCATACAATCCTTTGCTTACACAGCCCTCAAAAAATCCCTACTAATTTATTAGAAGCATAATGGGGAAATGCAATAAAACACTTGAAGAGAGACTCTAGAGATGGGCTGAACCAAACTAGCAACACAGCATATTAATGCTAGAAACAGCTAGCCTAATTAAACATGTGCAAGTTCCCAGCTGTCTATTTTTTAAGGTATATAAAGATAATAGAGTGGGCCTATCTCCCATGTTCTACAAGCAAAAGGGGTGGTTTTGTCTAAGCCATGTTTCATGCACAGCATTGCTATATGATTTCCATTCCTGAGGGAATTCAGGCCCTGAAAAGTGGAAAACAGTTGCTCAGGATGGAGGTACAGGGCTGTGAACAGGTAGGGAGTTCGTTTAATAGATTAAGGCAATGAAATAGGAACAGGAACCAGAAATTGCAATGTAAGAACTCCAAAGCATATTATAGGGCTTATCAGCCAAATAGCAGCTACAGGTTCCTTTGTTACTGCCATACCTGATTGTTATTGCTGTATCTGCTTCTTGCAAGCACCATGAGACATCTCAGAAGGAGAAACTACGGAAAGCAGAAAAAAAATATCTCTTCTCCCGGTACAATGATGATGTCATCAGGGGATTGCACATTGCTAGCCACAAAAACCTCATGTAATGATAACAACAGGAAGACATTTTGTTTGTGAAGGTATCAATAAATATAATAGATTTTGTGGTCATTTACAGAAATTGTCATTCTGTTTTTGATAAAGAAATGACCTAGATGTCCCTGGGCCCTTTCAAGTGGGAGACAATAAGACAGTGTTACTGTTTTTTCTGTATCACTGCATCCAGGCACAAACTTAAAGAAACATATCTTCCTATCTGGGGCATTAGCCCTGTATTTTAAGATAGTTGGTATATGTTGAAATTACACTCGTTGTGTGTGCCCTTGTGTGTCTGCACAAGCACATGCACTCTCTGTCTTGGAGAAGTGAACCAAACATTTTCAAGCAGTAACAGGACATATATAACCTTTCTTTTTCCTCCTAACAATAACTAGATGCTGTTTTGTAATGTCTTGTTCTATCCTCAGCCAGCAACTAAGCACCATGTAGCCACTTGCTTTCTCCCCCTGATCCAGTGGGATGAGGGAGAGAACCAGAAAAGTGAGAAAACTTGTATGTAGAGGAATAGGAGTCCATTCCCTCTGGCATTTGTAAAGTGCTAAGCCATCTTAATAGAGTTACTACTGGTTTAAAGTAGAGGGTAATGAAAACAGACCCGAGTTCTTTGTAAATTCCCTCTGTCCTAGGCAGTTTTTAATGACACTCCTGGTTAAAATGCATTCCCAGAGATGCTGTTAATTTACAAGCATCAGCAATGCCACGTGTTACAATTTTATTACATATTTCACTATATTGAAATCCTGCCCTCTTCAAATCAATGTATTATTTTCTTCTGGGTTCCGTGAATTCAATATTTCACTCCTGTACCCTTTTTAATGTATGAGCTTGTGAGTACTTGTGCAATGTAGCTTTTTTAAATAATAATACCCAGAATGTTCTGATTGCAGAGAAAATTTTGTGTATCTTCAGAGCTAAAAGATGAAAAGGTCTTGCACACGTTTTTTAACCTCGTAATTTAGAATCTTTATAGCCTGAACTCATAGTTTTTCAATGTTTTGACTTATAATATTAAACAATATAACTGCAGAGCATTGGAATAGATCAACTCCTTAAAACATGTTAATGTACTAAGCAATCAACTCAAAATTGTTTGAAATAAACGTGTCTACTTGCTTGAATAAAGTCACTTCATTTTCTTTCCTCTAGGTATGACTTGCATCCTTCCCCAAGCACTTTCATCTTTTAGCATAATTAAAACCCACTAAGCAGTATTTCAATTCATCATCCCCAGCATCAGTAACGGATTCTTTTTGTTCTCAGTGGTCTGGTGATTACGGATAATATTTCTCTACATAAAAGTCATTTGTATCAGAAGCACATGCTAGAGTAAATTTAATTTGTAACTTATGTGATATAAATATAAACACTGCACTGAAAAAGTTTTTTTTTATTTATGCTTTTATGTAGATATATTCATTACACCTGTATTTTCTATGGTTTATGGCATTCATTCAAAATTGAAATGTCACACAGTCAGTTTACTCTATATGACTATAGAGACTTGCTTGCTGATTTTGCTTTTCATTATTACCCATTACACTGATGTCTCTACTCCATCATGCTTGCAAAAAGCATATCACCCTTACCAGTTACAACTTCTCACATTCTGTGCCTTTAAATTGAAGAAGATGCCTTGCTTCTATCGGAACGATGTTTTATAGTGCTTCTGGGAGGCAGACAGGAACAACTGGGATGCATGCCTTAGGTTATCAAATAAGATGCAGCTTCTTTCTTTTGCTGTTCAGCTGCTGTTAAAGGTGTGTCTGACTAGCAAGAGACAATTCTCTTTGTTTACAGGAAAAAGTACAGATGCCTATGGGAGAGTGTAAGTTTGAAGCTGAGCTTTGCCTTAGAGCTACAGCCTCACAGTGATGTACAATGATGACCAATTCTCCTCTGCTTGGATAGGGTAGGGTGAGCCTTAATGCACCAGGCAGCTGAAGAACCAAATGCTTTGTCATGGCAGAGATAACTGTTCAGCTCTGTGGCCTTTGTCATAAAGGAAGTGAGCTGAGAGACTCACATGTGTCCTCATTGGAAGCCAAGTTAGCTTTCTTTTTTTGCTGTATTTTTTCAAGAAAGAACACAAACCATTTTTCAGCACTAGCAGCATGCCTTTTGCTGACAACTTTACACTGGTAACGTTTTGTTTTCACTCAGATAACACTGATTTCAAGGATGGCCAACTGCCAATGGGAGACCTGCTCTTGGGTGAACAACTGCCAACTTTGACATGATGCCTTGAGGAAAGATCCAGACTAGAAAAATCAAGAGAGAGGAAAAGAGCAAGAATGAAGTCCAAAATTCAGGGCATGGGTGTGACAGGGAAACACAGAGCCTGGGATGCAAAGTCCAAAGTTGGGCAGGTCTTGTCCAAACAGCACTGAACAGCCAGAGAAAATCAGCTTTGTGCTTTGTATCCCCATATAATCATCATCCATCATCATATCGGTAGTTGATATTTGGAAATTTAGCACAAAATATAGTGGGTTTATAGTCTATAGCATTTACAGCTCCTTGAGAAGTGGTAAGGCCAATGGATGTGAGAACTGGTAATAGCTGTTTTTGTCTCTTCACTAAAACTTTAGCTTTTTGTTTATTTCAGCTCATTGTTCTAGCAGTCTCCTTTCACTGTAATGTGATTTTTGCAAAATTTCAGTGTCTAAAAAGTCTTCTGTCTGATTTTCATTTGTAGAGGCTTAACCCACTGCCTTTGTTCTCAGCATGTTTAATAGTGCACAGTAATTAGGAAGATAAATAAAAGTAAATCAGAAGCAGCTATCAGCAGTGTTAATCATATACCTGCTGCTTCCTTATTGCAGGAGAGGTGTTATGGCTGATGTTAGAAAACATGTGAAACAGAAGGATGCAGTCGGGATGGGCATGACACACAGCACCTCCTACAGAAATGAAGAGGCTCTTAAAGCAACTCATGGCTGTTTAAGTCATGCTGATTTCTGTTTCTCATATAGGGTCTATGAAATAACCCAGGCATCACATTTTGTAAAATGTTTGCCTAGCTTTCACTTCAAATTCTACATTTATTATTTATAATTTGGTGCTTGGATTCATATTCAGACAGCAGCACTGTTTATACTTTCTGGATGAATTATGATTCCTGTAGAAGTTCATGAAAAATCTTCCAGAGATGTTGGTAAGAAGCAAGGTTTCACCTTTCATATGAATGGAAGATATTAAAAAGAATTTTTTCCATGTGTTTTCCAACAATAAGTGATCATGTAACATGCTCATAGGGCTTGCTAATATATCTAGAGATCTCTTAGCAGGCTTTTGCTATAAAAGCTGATACACTATTCTTTTGGTATAGATTTTAATTGAAATCTATTTATTTCTATTTATAGAAATTTAATTCCTGGGTAGTACGAAACTTGATGATTTAAATCAGAGAAAAATTAATATACCAAAAGTAAATGAATTAATGTTAAATATATTTTCATTCAGCATATATTGCTGAAAGTCTGCAAAGTGCTGAGTTTTAGAAAGATGGCTAGTACTGTAGTTTAAATTGTCTTACTTTATAAAGACATAATCATATTACTTTTTCTTTGTGTAGGGTGATCCAGTTTTGGACTTCAAGAAAGACACTGATAAGCTGCAGTGATCTTGGCAGGAGCCAACAAGATGTTTGGGGTCAGGGCATGAGCCCTGTGAGGAGAAACTGAGGGAACAGCGCTTAATCAACCAGTAGCAGATATGCCTTTAGGAAGACCTGACAGCATCCTTCCCATACCTGCAGGAGGTTTCTGAGTAGACACTCATTAATGAAGTTCATGGCAGAAGGACAAACATAACGGTCAAAATTCGGGTGGTTACAATTTGACATAAAGGAATATTTCTCCACATGAGGGTAATCAGGCATTAGAGTAGGGTGCCCAGAAAATCTGTGAAATCTTTCACCCAAGAGGAGTGAAACTGGAGAAAGCCCACAGAAGGCTGGTCTGAATTCAGGGGGACCCTGCCTTAAGCAGAAGGTTGGAATAGAAATCTGCTAAGGTCCCTTCCAACATGCATTATGCTATGATATTAGCCTGAAAAATAACAGACTACTAGAAGTAAAAAAAAAAAAAAAAAAAAAAAAATAAAAAAA
>NDXB01000167.1:30393-41119 GCA_002631895.1 Agapornis roseicollis
TTTTTTTTTTTTTTTTACTTTAGAATGAAATGAATCACATCTAGTCTCTATTGATTATGTTGAGTAGGTCTCCATTTACAAAAAACTGGGAGTAGCTAAGTCAGATGTGGATGTCTCACAGGCAGACATAGCATGAACTATGCCTTTGCATGAAACTTGAGCACAAGTTGTGCATAATTTAGGCAGACAGAAAGAGACACCCAAGTGGTCCTCAGTTCCTCTTCCAGATGAGTACTGCTATGGCTAATACTCTGCTTCTGGGCACATTTCCCAATGATCTCTTTAGCTTATGATGTTCACATGCTATAAAGGAGGAGAAAGCATTTAAGGAGTCAATAAAAGCAAAAAACGGTCACTACTGTCAAACAGCTGTTGTCTAACACCTTTTGATAACTTGTTTTCATCAATCTTCTGTAATTAATGTATGCTACAGATTTAAGGGTATGAGCAACCAGATTTCCTATATTATAAGTTCTACCTGTTCCTTTCAACAACAACAACAACAACAAAAGGACATTTTTTGACATGGAAACTTGAATTAATATGATATAGGATAGGAAAAACATGCTAAACATGAAAGAAGTTATTTTGCATATTTCAGTGTGGACATTGATCTTGAAATTGGTGTGTCTTTCACCAACTTGCCAGTAAACCTTTAGTTATCACAGAGCTGGAGGAAGCCTGTTTTAACTACAGATACCAGCAATGATCCTTATACCTTCATATGTATTGTTGCCGTATTACCCAGCCCTTCGGTACTTCTGGCACCTCTGGTTTACTTCAAATCAGAAGTCACACGACTGAGTCTCAGGAGAACAGATCATAGGGCAGCAAATTGACCACTGAGCAAATTCTGTACTATGATGGAGCTATGTGGAGAATAGACTTGCTGCTGAAGACACTCCAAGTTTTTGTCTGCCTTTGTAGCATTATTGTTTGCATTCTCTTGTCTCATTTCCCTCAGCAGGAAGAGTTTTGTCCAGACCCTCCAACTAGACAGGCAAAATTCAATCTTTTTGTTTCTGGGAGGTATCTTTGCCTTTCAAAATAACATCAGAATCAAATAATCCAGAAACTTCATAATGAGGTGATATAAAAGTCCAAGGATTGAGGAGAGAAAAAGATAATTGAATTTCCCCAATTTAGCTGGTAAAATGGATGTAAAAGTTCAAGGCAAAAAACCCACTAAGACCAACTAAAAAATGTTCAAAAAGAGCAGACTGCAGAAAGAAATACAACACAGTACTGGATCAAAATCATTGTGTTTCCTTGTCTGGCAGACACTGGGTGGTTTTCTAAAAGCACTTTCTGACATCCCACCTTTCTGCTTTTATTCTCACAAATTGTTTATGAAATGGTCTGTATACAATGATATAACTTTCCAGCTCTTTATGTTTGCCTACCAGCTTCTTCTCAGAGCTTCTGAATTACCATTTCTAGCACTGTCTATAAAACTCCAGAGGAATTTACAGACAGAAGGGAGAAAAAGATCATCTGCCAAGTATAATAGAACTGATGTGTAACAAATTCAGCTGTGTGGAAATTGCATTTCAGAAAGGACTTCAGACCATGCTTTGAGTATTCAGAAAAACTCCATAAGGAAAAAGCCAATTTAAAGGTAATCAAAATATTGTATTTGGTTTTCACTATAATAATGTAAAGTTTTATCATTAGATAAAGATGAAAACCAAAAATGCCTGGAGACTCTATTTCCCTCCTGACAATCAATGATCTAGCCTCAGGTATTTCGTGTCACTTCTCAGCTGGTCTACAGCAATGTGATATTCCTGGGCATGATGCCTTCACTGTTTAGGAAAAGCCAATTAGTACTGAATACTGGAGCAAAATAAGTCTCTCCATTGCACATGCTGCTTTCCCCTTGGGGAAAAGGATGAAAGAGAAACAATATGTGACAGCACAGTCATGTTGCTTAACGCACTACTGGAAGGAACCCCGCTATTCTTGTGAACAGACTAGTCTAAAGCCTCTGAGGAATAGAATAGGATGTTTTGCTCCAAAAAATAAGGGAAAGGGATGTTTGAAATAAGTTTTTGTGTTTGGTGGGTGTATTTTTGGTCTCTTTTTTTTTAACAGTGTTTGTTTATTCTTGTTGTTTCTGTGAAATCAAAATAATCTCATTAAATAGTTTGCATGAAGGAAATTCCTAAATACTGATTCACATGAACAAGCAGATATAATGAGTAAGGTTTTTCTGGGAAATAAATGGACTCATCCAGTACAAAATTAGCCCTAGTTTTCTTCTTGGCAGAAGTTGGTTCTAATTAGGATTTTCTGTGATAATTAGCATCACAGAATCACAGAATCCTAAGGGTTGGAAGGGACCTCGAAATATCATCTAGTCCAACCCCCTTGTGATAGCAGGGTAGCTTAGATTAGATCACACAGGAACTTGTCCAGGCGAGCCTTGAATATCTCCAATGTAGGAGACTCCACAACCCCCCTGGGCAACCTGTTCCAGTGCTATGTCACTCTCACAGGAAAGTTCTTCCTGATGTTCCTACAGTGGTTGTAGCTGGAGGTTGTGAGGTAAATGATTCTATGCAAGAAATATAGTTTAGTGCTATAAGCTAAATCCCAAAAATGAAGCCTACCTTCCTGTGAACAAGGAGTGTTATTCATGCATTTTATTCACTGACCCTCACACGACACCTGGTTTTGGCACTTACCATGTCATTTTGAAATCATGTGTTTTGATCCTGTTTTGTAGGTGTAATAAAGGGAGTCACTGTTTTTATAGCAAAGTGTCTGTGGCCATATGGTATGAAACTTTGAGCTGAGCTAAAATCCACCCTTGCCCAGAATGGTTTTATCTTTTTCTATTTTAGTATTTTTTCTCCATCTTTAGTCCCACCCTCATACTACACTCATTGTGAACACTGACACAGAATAGTGGTGAACTTGGCATGATTATGGTAATAGATGGACTCAATGATTTTACAGGTTTTTTTTTTCAACCAAAACGACTCTGTGATTTCTATGATTCTATGCTTCGTACACAAGGTACACATACTTTGTGGTTTCAAGTGCCAGCTTTATAAATCAGGATATGAAAGAATCCATGTAGTTCCACTTCGCTGTAAATTCTGTTCCTTTTTCTCAGTCCCAGCAACGATTATACCTGTCCATATTCAGTGGCAAAAATCCCATTCTCTTCGCTTGGTCAAGATCACTAGTGTGCCTTTATACCTTAGGAGACCTGCAAGGAAAAGATCCTATTGGACTAGTATCAGTATCACAATATCTCTGCAAAAGAAGCACTCCCTAGCCATGAAGTACAACTTCAGAGCTATGCCATTTCCATGTCATCACTTAGACAGCAGGGACAGGCTTGCAGTGACAGCTATTGATTAAAAAAGGAGATGACTTTGCATGTGATGGGAATAAAATGTAATTGAAAATCCTGACATGTAGACTCTTGCTGAGGTTTGGAAAGGAATACAGTGCATCTTCTGGGCATCCCTCTGCAAGAAAGAGCTGTCAAATGGCTCTCTGAGATTTGCCACTGAGAACTACTCGGGTGTCATGGAGCTCTGGGAGCCTCTGGGAGTTAGCTCAGGACCAGCAATTCCACTAGCTCTATGAGATGTTGCACCAGGCAGACAACTAACAAATACATATTCTTCTAAGCAGGGTGACTATGCAGCCGTGTTTTTTAATAGGCCTGCTTAGCTCAGTTAGGTACTGAGCAATGCAGGTCACCTTGATTTGCATCAAGCATATGCCTGGAGGATGCTCAACAACCATCCCCACTGCTTGTCATGGCTGTGCTGTTTAGTTAGAAGCCTGGGTATGGGGGAAATGGAGTAAATTATGTTGGCATTCTTTTAGGAATAGTGATTTTGTGGGGTTTATTGCTAGGTGTAAAAGTAGATCCGTGTTCATGCATAGATCTCAGAGGGAAGTAGGGTGAGCGAGCCGTTGAAGAGCGGCGTGCAGGGCCGGCGATGTAGCAGATCCTCGGTGCCATCTAGTGGGAAGAAGCATGTTGAGCACCAGGAAAATGAGGGGAGTTCTGCTAGAAGTGCCAAACCTCTCTCAGAGATTATTTCATGGATTTATATTCATATGCAGGAAGACAAGCCATGCTTTTGGATGCATAAATACATGCTCATCACACACCAGTGTCCTGGGTTAGTCAGTAGCAGTCATTTTTTCTCCTTCTTAGTAGCTGGTGCAGTGCTGTGTTTTTGACTTTTGGCCTGGGAACAGTGCTGATAACACCAATGTTTTTAGTTACTGCTAAAATGTTTAATCTGACCAAGGTCTTTGTGAGCCTCATGCTCTGCCAGGGAGAAGGGGAAGTCGGGAGAAAGCAGAGACAGGACACCTGACCCAAACTAGCTGAAGAGGTAGGTATTCCATACCACAGCACGTCATGCCCAGGATGTAAACCTTGAAGGGCTAGTTCACTGCTTGGTCGGGCTGGGTATCTGTGGGTTATAAGTGGTTATATTCTCTTCCCTTGTTATTTCCCTTGTCATTATTGTTATTAGTGGTAGCAGTAGTGGTTTGTGTTATACCTTAGTTACTGTTCTTATATCAACCTGTGGGAGTTGCATTCTTTTGATTCTCCTCCCCATCCCTCCAGGAGCAGAGGGGGAGGAAGGGGGTGAGTGACTGAGCGGGCTGCGTGGGTCTGAGTTACTGGTTGCACTTAAATCACGGTGTCCTGGGTTCAGCAGTTGCAGTCAGTTTTTCTTCTCTTTAGTAGCTGGTGTTTTGACTTAGCACAGGAACAAGGCTGATAAGGCCTATGTTTTTGGTTGTTGCTGAGTGATGTTTGCTCTGACCAAGGACTTTGTGAGCCTCATGCTCTGCCGGGGAGAAGGGGGGGCCGGGAGAAAGGAGAGACAGAACCCAAATTGACCAAAGAGATATTCCATACCATAGCACGTCATGCCCAGGGGGTAACTGGGAGTTACCCGGAAGGAGGGGGAACTTCCCGGTTGGACTCNTGACCAAAGAGGTATTCCATACCATAGCACGTCATGCCCAGGAGGTAACTGGGAGTTACCCGGAAGGAGGGGGAACTTCCCGGTCGGACTCGTTTTCGGCGGGTGGTATCGTACCCTCTTCCCTTGTTTTCTTTGTTTTCTTTGTTATTGTTGTTATTGTTGGTGATAGCAATAGTGATTTGTGTTGTACCTTGGTTACTGGACTGTTGTTATCTGACCAGTGGGAGTTCTTCGGCCCATCTTCCCTCCCACTCCTCTGGGAGTGGGGAGGAAAGGGGGGGGGTGGTTGAGTGGGTGAATGTGCTGCCTGGCTGGGTTCAAACTACAACACATGGCAACCAGTCACCTCAGGAAAGCTTAGCACTGCAGTAGAGCTGCTTTTCCTCATGGAGAGTATTTACTGCCTCTTATCTTGCAGCTCCAGATATAATGTACATAGTTCTGCAACTGTGGGCACTGGTGGGCAGCAAGGAGTTTTACCCATTATGCCTTTCCTGTTTTCTGGGAACAAAGATTAAAAAAGAGTAAAAGAGAATGAAATTGTTCTTGTGGCTAAAAGTTGTGGCAGTTCACAGCACGGACTCAAGTTAATGCGGAGACTCAAATTCTCGTTTATTACCACCAAGCCCTTTTCATCCCTTTTCATCAACGGTACTTTCCCAACCTGCACATACATACAATCCCATTGGCCACTCCAGGTAAATAGTCCAAAAATAGTCCAATCTCAATGTTGCAGACCCTCTCACAACCTCCACATCTTCCAGCCTCCAACTGAGATTCTGGCCACAACTATATCCTGGCCCATCTCCCCAAGGCTTTCTTTTTGACCTTCCCTGTCCTTCAACACTTCAACTCATTGCCCCAGGGCTTGTCAAGCACCAAGACTTCAGAACTCATTCCCAAACTGTTTGCATTCACTCACCACATCTCCCCCTTCTTTGATTTCTATATTCATTATCAGCATCTGCTTAAGGGCTCAATTAATAAGAAACTGTATAAGCTAATAAAAACTAACAAAATGAACATTCTTAATACAATTTTTTCACTTGTGCTCCTACCCTAGCAAATAAACAGTTAAAGAACAGTTAGCATTCTGCAGTAACGATTGGTTTTGAGCTATATAATGAAAATACAGATACATAACCATTTTTACAGATCTTAACAAATCAATTTTTTGCAGCTGTGTTGTTACACCCCCCAGCCATCTCACGTGTCCACAGGAGTCGAGGCTGCCATCGTCCCAGCAGCAGTCTGAAAAGACTCATAGGTGTGGCAACTGACAGGCATAGGGTGTCTCCTCCTGTCACATTGGCTACAGATGTTTCCTTTTGGCTGGGCAGGAAGCCACAGTAGGGTCAGTCCTCTTGTGAGGAAGAGACAGAAAACAAGACAGGACGAACCCATCATGCAGGGACACAATGAGGTCCTTTATCTGTGGAAGTGCCAGCATACCCTCATCCCCAGGTTATTAAAGGGAACGGGCCTTCCCATTCATGAGTTTCAAGATTACGTATTTTAATGTGAGCTTTCCCCTCTTCAAAATCCTTAGAACCCCCTAAATGGTGCTGTATAGGATGTTCATCTTCCATCCAGTGATTCAAAAATTCAAAACATAACAAACTTTTGCTATACGTTCTTCTGGGGTTAACCCCGAACTTCCTCTTTTTTGTTTCTGCAGCATAGTTTGAAGGGTGCTGTGTGTGTGTTCAATAATTGCTTGGCCTGTGGGAGAATGTGGAATACCTGTGACGTGTTGAATTCCGCACTGTTGAAGAAATGCTTGTGTTTTCTGTGCTATATAATCTGGGCCATTATCTGGTTTTATGGTTTTTGGAACTCCCAGGGTAGAAAAAGCTGAAGAGAGGATGGATCCAATTTATGGTTCCTAAGAGTTTTTTTAAATCCTTTAGAGTCTTTATTCCTGTCCTCAGGGTGATATTCTGAGGTTGAATGCTTTGTTCGGATATTTTCCATCCTAAATATTTCCAGGGTGGAGCTTCTTGAAGTTTTTCTTCTTCAATTTGGAATCCTGCTGTTGAGACTGTTTGGATCACTTGCCATTTCACTTGTTGAGACTGTTTGGATCACTTGCCATTTCACTTTTTGGGGTGTTTGTTCTGATTCTGCAGCAATTAAAATGCCATCCATATAATGATAGATTAAAACATTCTCAAAGCAGTCTTTCATAGGGCTCAAACCTGCTGCTATGAATTGCTGACATAGTGTAGGACTGGTTTTCATGTCTTGGGGCAACACTTTCTACTGGTACCTTCTATGCGGCTGTGCAGCATTGATTGAAGGCACAGAAAAGGCAAATCACAGTGCATTTGTGGAGCAAGAGGTATCATGAAAAAAGAGTCTTTTAAATCAATGACTATGAGAGTCCACATTTGTGGTAACATTGTTGGTAAGGGGAGCCCAGGTTGCTAAGCTCCCATATCCTCAATGATCTCATTTATCTTTCTTAGGTTGTGCAAAAGTCTCCAAGCATTATTTGTCTTCTGAATCACAAAGACAGGTGTGTTCCATGGGCTGGCTGTGGGGACTGCGTGACCAGATTTCAGCTGTTCATCCACCTATTGTGTAATTGCAGCAGTTTTGCTTTTGAGAGGAGCCACTGATCTATCCACACAGGCTCATCTGAGTTTTTAGGTTAAAGGTGGGACCTGCTGCAAAATAGGTGCCCCTGGGAAAAATATGTACTTAAATGTACTCCCCATTGGCTTAAACCATCTCTGCCCCATAGGATAGGAGATCCAGATAACACAAAAGGCCTAATTGAGGCAGATCTTCCTTCTGGTCTAAAAATAACAGCTAGCTCTCTGCTCTGCTTTGGAGAGGTTTGACCACCAATTCCTGCCAATGAGGCATTAGTGTCCATTAAAGGTCAATGATAGGGCCATTGTGATGCAGAAATGACTGTAACATCTGCTCCATTATCAACAGTTCCTTGCAAGATAATGTTTGTTCCCTGCAATTTTGAAGGACAGGACAACTGGGGTTGGTCCAAAGTTAATTGTTGAGTCCAATAAATTTCAGATATCCCTGTAGAGTATCCTGAGCCCTGCACAGTGTGAACAGTATCCAGTAACTGGGATGAAAAAAATATTAACTGTGTGATTCAGCTTCCTGCTGGTATTGTACATGGTGGCACTGGAGTCCATGCCATTATTTTCATTTCTCCTTCAAAGACAGCATCTATGACCCCTGGCAGCAAAAACAGACCCCTCATTGCTGTAGAGGATCGTCCAATTAACAATGCTGCCTTTCCATGCCCGAATGGGCCTTATATACCTGTTGGAATAAACACAACTAATGTGTCTTGAACTATTGCCTCTCCCAAGGTGGCCAGGTCTACTCTGGAGCTGGCTGCTTGTGCTCATGTGCAAACTGTGGCAGCTCCCTAAGGGGGCCATTCAGAGGGGTAATTTATTGTCATGAAAGAGCCCCTAGCCACGCTCTGCTTGGGGTTTCCCAGTAAAGTTAAAGGCTGGCCATCTCAGTCAAATTTCAATCAGCACTGACTTACATAATGATGCTCTTTATGACAGAGTGGGCAAATTCCAGGTGCTCCCCTTTTATTATTTGCTTTTATTTTCAGACATTCTTTTTTCAAATGGCTTTACTCACCGCATGAAAAGCACTGCTGTGACTTAGCCGACAATGCTGCAAATACTTCTGCAATCAGGGACAGATCGTGTTGTCTAGACCCGACATTCATACGAGCATTTAACATATCATCTATGCTTGGATCTCGGAATGGACACAATACATTCTGAGAGTCAGGGTTAGCATTCTCAGTAGCAAGTTGTTAGAAAATATATTCATGTGCTTTCTCTATCAATCTGTTTCTCCAGCGCCTCATTAAGTCAGTCTAAAAACTTCATTAACGGCTCTTCTGCCTCTTGTTTGATTCGGACAAAAGGCTGTTTCTGTTTACCAGCATCAGGGACAGTTTTCAAAGCCCACAGTGCCAATTATTTAACTTGCTGCAAGTCCATCTGGCAAATTCTAGATTGCGCAGCATTGGTGCCAAAGTCAGCTTGACACAGTAATACATCTGCAGTAATTGCATGCAGTAGGTCACGCGCCCTCAATGCTAAGTTTTCAGCAGCCTGGGTGCCTGTGATCTGTCTCATTTTCAATTCCCACATAGTATATTGCATGTCCGTCATTATCGAATGAAAGAGCATTTTGAAACCATTTGGAATAAATACATGAGTACCATAGACAAACTGTATCAAATGAGTTGTATATGGGGCCCCGAGTCCATGGTCCGTCACTGCTCGCCTGATATCTTTGATAAGAGCATATGAGAGACCTTCCCACTGCAGGTCTTGGTCCAGCACATGCACCACTGGGAAAACACACAATAAATATATCTGCATCCCCTGTCTGTCTTGCCTCTCCCTTTACAGCTGCCTATTTGTCATACAGATCTGGGGGATATAAATCAGGTTCCTTTTCCAGATCCATAGGCCCTGAGTCAAAAGGACCATCCATGTCATCATCAGAATTATCAGGTGGCAGAACTGCAGGAGCAGACTGATTTTTCAATCTCACAGCAGAGTCCAGCAAAGAGGGTGGTGGTGAGGGAGCCAAAGGTGCCGCTTCTGCCCCTGTGCTTGTGAGTTGGCATGATCACACAGAAGCACAGAATCACCAGGTTGGAAGGGACCTCTAAGATCATCAAGTCCAACCCATGCTCTACACCTCCACTAAACCATGTTATCAAGGTTTATATCCAGTCTTTTTTTAAACACATCCAGGGATGGTGACTCCACCACCTCTCTGGGAAGACCATTCCAATATTATTCTTTCCGTGAAAAACTTCTTCCTAATATCCAGTCTGTACCTTTCTTGGTGCAGTTTGAGACTGTGTCCTCTTTTTCTGTCTGTTGCTGCCTGCTGAAAGAGACCAACCCCCACCTGCCTACAACCTCCTTTCAAGAAGCTGTAGAGAGTGATAAGGTCACCTCTGAGTCTCCTTTTCTCCAGGCTAAACAACTCCAATTCTCTCAATTGCTCCTCACAGGGTTTGTGCTCCAAGGCCCTCACCAGCCTCGTTGCCCTCCTTTGGACGTGCTCAATCATTTCCACATCCTTCTTAAACTGAGGGTCCCAGCACTGGACACAGTACTCAAGGTGCGGCCTCACCAGTGCCGAGTACAGGGGAAGAATAACCTTCTTGTTTCTGCTGGCCACACCATTCCTAATACAGGCCAGAATGCCACTGGCCTTCTTGGCCACCAGGGCACACTGCTGGCTCATGTTCAGCTGGCAGTCCACCAATACCCCCAAGTCCCTTTTTGCATGGACACTGTCNCAGAATGCCACTGGCCTTCTTGGCCACCAGGGCACACTGCTGGCTCATGTTCAGCTGGCAGTCCACCAATACCCCCAAGTCCCTTTTTGCATGGACACTGTCCAGCCACACTGTCCCCAGCTTGTAACATTGCAAAGGGGTTTTGTGGCCAAAATGTAGGACTTGGCACTTAGACTTATTAAATTTCATTTTACTGGATTCCATCTATCTCTCCAACCTATCCAGGTCTCTCTGCAGAGCCCTCCTTCCTTCCAAATGATTGACACAAGCTCCCAGCTTAGTGTCATCTGCAAAGTTACTGATGAAGGACTCAATACCCTCATCCATGTCATCAATAAAAATATTGCATAAAACTGGTCCGAGCACAGACCCCTGAGGGACACCACTGTTGACTGGCCACCAGCTGGATGCAACACCATTCACC
>NDXB01000169.1:6962-18638 GCA_002631895.1 Agapornis roseicollis
TTTTTTTTTTTTTTTTTTTTTTAACAATGAGCTCTTGATGTCATCTAATATTCTGCAGGTTTTTATTTTAATTATGTTTTTAGAGATTGACAATTGATATTACTTAAAGTTATGACAAGTAAAGCGGAATGTCTCTGTTTTAACCAGGTTTTCTTGCATTAACACTGACTCATTACTGTATTTGCCACGTGATTTTTAGATCCCTCCTGTTGATGGTTTTAAAGTAGAAAATAAAAGTTTTTAGGTAGACTTTATTCCCAGTTGCTATTTAATGAAGACATATTTGAAAATAATATACTCTCTATATGAATATTATCTTCTGTCAAAGAATGGAATTAAAATTCTTGTAGTATGTCTAAGAAATAAATTCTTACTTCACAATGTTTATGGAGGAGACTAAGGGCTTGGTAAGTGGGGAAACACTGAGCATAATATATTAATATTGAAATGTGCATTTTCCAGTCATTAAGAGATACTAGGTTTTTATTTTCATCTCTTTCAAGCACTGTTCTCCAAATTATGAATCTCATCATCATTTACTTCTTGCAGCTCTGTGAAGACAGCATGTCCAAGCATGATTCGTTGTTTCCTTTGGGGATAAACTGCCATATCCCAGTTCCCTTTCCTGTATTACCGAAATTACTATATTATTGTACCAGTAAACTAAGAATTCTCAGGTAGGAGAGAAGTGATATTTGTAAACTTGTAAATTTATTTGTCAGTTAGGAGAACTGAAGAGCTGCAGGTCTATGTGATTTCTGAAAATTGAATAATTTGGTAAAATTATTTTCTGAGGAATAGCAGGTCCATGCATGAATGTGATACACTGAGGAAGATCATGACAGTGTTGTGAGGAAAGTCATGCCTCACAAACCTGCCTATATTCTTAGCAGAAAGACAGATCTAAGCAACAGTGACTGGGGTTAGCATAGTCAAAAACTCCACAAACTTGCCATGGGATAAGAGAGAAGATGTAACAGATATGTAACTGATTGGAAAATGGAAAGCAGTGTGTGTGTATTCATTTGCAATTGTTCTGAGAAAATGGAAAGGAGATTTGAATAATGGAGTGACAAATTTCATTATAGTGTGTGAAACTGAATGTTGATGGTAAAAATGCTGGTTACAAAGGGCTGCAGAAGTGTCCTGTGATACAGAGGGATTAGACAATTACATGATGGATGAAAGATCATTTTGGCAAATGTGATTTGCTGTCAGAGGGAGGCCATCTCAACTGAATGCACAAATAATGAGTTCTGAGCTAGCTGTTACATTTGGGAAAATGTTTTTAGTTTTGTAATAGACCTTGGAAACACTGGATTACACTGTAAGGTACAGCTCTGAGAGATAATAACATCCAAGGCGGCTTCCAGTAGCCTTTGTGTCTGCCTCTCCACCCTGTTGTCATCCCCATCCTGCTCTTACTTCATGAAGGCTTGGCACTCTTTGGATCCCATCTTGTAGCAGATTTATTTACCTAAATGGCAGAAGACTTCTTGCAAAAATAACTGAGTATTTCTCTGCTATTTCATGAGCATCATCAATTCACTGAAAGATCTGGCAAGCTGAGGAGGAAGTGGAGACTTTGCTGCTGGGAGTGGGTGAGGAAGGAAGGAGATGGTTGAGTTATGAAGAAAGAAGAGGGAGAGTGGCAACATGAGTGGGACCTTCCTTCTCAGTGCAGCAAGGCTGCTGATGGCCATGGAGCTGCTGGAGTGGTGCCTTGGGTAAAGCAAGAGGTAGAGAAGGGAACAAATAATGGGATCTTGCTGCTGTTCGTGTTGGTGGTTAGCTCTCCACTTCCTCCAGCCACAAACCAAGCAATCAAAAAAGATTTTAAAAAGCAAAAGCCAACATTGATTGCATGTGTAGATTAAAGGCTTTACTTCCAGCAGTGTATAACTGGGCCAGGACTCTCAGCCTTGAAAAAAGGATGGAATAAGCAAACTGTATATGACTGTAAAATCAGAGGTGACATTGTGTCTTTTTCAGTGCAGAATCAGGGGCAACAAATTAAACATCCATTTTCATTAGCAAAGTAAACGAAAATAGGTATGTTTTTAATGTAAAATACTACCTTTTACTGTCAAAATTAATTCATTCAGTGCCATACATTCTTGTATTTAAGGGAACTGTGAACAAATATAATCCTTTTTCTGTATCTTTAAAGATTTTATGGACTTCTGTCCCTTTCACTTCCCAATTTACTTTCATTCAGAAGTCCTTTCATTAACTGATCATTCTTGTTACATTTCTTGCACCTGCTTTAATGAACCAGGATTGTGCCTGATATTTGATATGAAGTCAGCTGCATTTTAATGTATGTTCTTTTTCTGTTTGTTTGTTTTTAAAGTTTATTTGTGCCTTTGTCAGTCCTAATTGCCTTTTTTTTTTTTTTTGCAAACATGCATGATTAGAATATATCATAACAGTAGCTATCTGCAAAAGGTTTTCAAGCTTTCCGTGACCTTAGTTTCTATGATATATCAGAATACCTGTTATTCAATCAAATGCTACAGATGCTTTGGTTCAAGAAGCTTTTTAGGATGTATATTTTTCTGGAGATATCTTTGTTTAAAAGCATGTATAACGGTGAATTGTCCGCTTATTTTTACTCTTCAGAAAGGTGATGCTTGTAAATCGTGGGTAATTTAAGTTGGGTCTCGATTTGTGAGAAAGAGTCTCTTTAATCTAAACTTCGGTGAAAACTGCAAAGAGTGGTGAAATGATGATGGTCTCACAGTGTCTAATATTAGTAACACTGAAGGTCAGTATGTGGCTATGAATAATGACTGCTACAGTATTATAAACCCATTACAATTAAGAGATACTTTGTCCTAGAACCGTTTAATAATGGATTTTTAATATGCCCTGTAAAAATTACAGATTCACTGTGTAGACGTAGTTGTAGATAACATGAATAACATGAAACAGCGCTGTCTAATTCTTCATAGTGTAAATTTCCACAGAAATCTGCAGAGAATATAGAAGTAGGCCAGTATGACTAATAAGTGCAGGATAACTTTTCATTAATTTTAGCAATATCACTTTGTCCTAGAGGTATATTCTTCATCCTACAACAAAGGAGGAAATAGTAAAAAATGTTGGCTACAGGAACTCATTAAGCACTACTTTCTTACTCCTTGATATCGGCAGGTCTTGAAAGAAATGCTGCTCTGACTTTACAGATATTTCCTAACAGAGGTGGTGAGACTCGTACGCTAGAGGACTGACCCATATTAAGGCTTAATTATAGTAATGGATAATCTTGCACATATAAATTATTCACAGTTGTTTGGTATGCGAAGTAGCGTCATGAATAAAGTAAGGAAAAGTTTCTGGAAAAGACCCTGAACAATGGCATGAGTTTGTCAAGAGTTAGTTTTCTTTCTTGTATTTTAACGCAGATTTAAATCTGACAGTGTTAACTTTGCAGGCACATTCCCATGTGCACAGTGTTGTGCTTTGAATATGTTTTGCTTAATGGAAATCAATAGCAGCAAGTCTTGGGGCTCTACACCCTTGTAGCGTTCCTTGACTAATATGTTATGCAAGGGAAACATTCCTACCTAAACACAGTCCTGGTACAGAAGTTGCAATCTCAGCTGTCTGATAAGATTCCCACACTGTCACTAGGATGAGAATTCATTAGTGCTACCCTCTTATCCGTTGATACCAAAAGGTTTTAGGAGAGTGCCGTAACTTCATAATTACTTCCCAGGAAGGATGGTAAGATTCTTATGTATGCTTGATGTTCGTTCCAGTTGGCTTAGTAGTTAAAGTACCTCTTAAGTCTGTAGCATGAATAGTCCTGACAAAGTGAGAAAAGGGACTATTTGAATTAGGTTAAAACAAGGCTCCTAATGAATGGGGCTGCTATCTCGTACTAAAGATTTTTTTCAGCAAGTGCCTTGGATCCAAAGAGAAGAAAATAATTCTGTCTTTTTGGGGGAGCTTTCATCAGTTTAACTATTGAGATGCCTTCTTAGCAGTAGCCCAGAAAGGAAGGAGTTAAGAAGATGCTTTGAACCCAAAGTCTTCTGCTTCATCCCCACACCCTGTTGGTGTATGTCCACACCCTCTTGGTGTGCAGGGAGCTACCTTCTGTTCACCTTTAGCGTGCTCAGCAGGATAGTCACTACATTTTTCAGATTAGCATCACTGCTGAAGCCTGTTTGAGTTTATACAGCAAGAAGGAGATCTGCCTGCTCTTCAGTGTCATACAGCATTGCAGGACCATCAGCTTTTTTCATCTGTACAACTGGTTGGAAGAACTGAAGCTGTTCTTAGGTGGGCTCCCTTCCCTGTAGGTCACACCACTTCTTATAGGATTGAAGACTGTTCCCTGTAAGCTTGGTGGAAGCTTGATGGTACTGAGTTTTTGTTTTCTTGGGACACTGTTTGCTTGAAGGTAACCATACTTTGGTGAATGAAATGGCAGACACACCTAAGAGGAAAATTACAAAGAAGTCGTCATCTTTTTCATATGATCGCCGGAGAGATTCGGTCAAAGTTAGGAGACAGTCCAAGTCTCTTAGCTTCAAATCAGCTACACTGGGTGCTCAAAAGAGGCAGGCACAGAAAAAGCAGGTTTGTATTTGGATATTCCTCAGAAAAATATCCTTACTTCCTAAATTCTTAAGAAGAAATAAAACTTGCTTGATGTTGTTAATACTGGTGTTAATATGAAGTGGAAACCAATCTGTTGATTTGGAGTCTGTGTGTGAGTACGTGTGTGTATATATACAAGCTTGTGTGTAAGTAAAGCTAGATTTTTTTTTGCTATAACATTTCTTAAAATCTAGCTAAACGTGGGGTGTTAATTTTATTGCAAGAAAAGTCTGCATTGTTTCTGCTTTTAAGACTTGTTTTATTTCTGTTTCATTTCAAGGAGTTGCTCCTATAATGTAACACATGCCCCGCAAGCTTTTGGTAGTGTGTTGTCTGTTGTGCTGAAAAACACATGATGAAAAACACACAATGGGTACTGAAACTTTTGAAATTATTATTCACATTACAACTCCTTTGCTGCTCTTCACTATTATTATTATTAGTACTATTATTTTTAATGTTGAAACGTACCAGACTGAGAGCTTTAGGGAGTGAAATATTTTACTTATTCCAGAACAGGTAATGCAAGTCAGTGGCAGCACCTGTTCTGGTGGGACCAGTTCTTAGGGTTAGAGGGCAACTTAATGCCTTGGCAGTGCGGCACTGCCATAGTAAAAGACTTTTTCATACACAGGTCTTTATCGTTTGTAGTTGGGATCTTATTAAATGAAATTTCTCCAAAAAGAAGATGTAATATGCGTGGTAGTAAATGGCATAAACACAGTGAGTCAGTTCATGAAATGGCTTTGTAGGCTAATCTCCAATTTAATCTAATATGAAGGGAGCATAGGATCATTATCAGCCATCTCTTGCTCCGCAGTTGGTTGCGCAGAGTGCCTTTTTGAAGGGTTTAAAGGAACTTTCAAGGGAATTTTTAATTAGCATTGTAGAACATAAAGTGTTTTACTACGTTGCAAATACTATTTCAGCAAATGCTTTAAAATAGATTAGATTTTCATTAGTAGTATAAGTGAGTTTTTCACAAGCAAGGAGTTTTCTGGCCCTGACTGCCACATCTGCTCAGAAATTTTGTGAGCAGTATATAGGTTAATATTTAAAAGATTTTAAGATATTGTGTCCAGTATAAACTTCAGTATGAGCTTAAAACTGCAATGAATGAATTTGATGTGTGGGTTCATATTTGTTTTTATCATTATTTCTGTTCCTGAAAATGTAATGTCTGTTTAAATAGCAAAATATTAACAAGTAGAATACTAGGATATTCCAGCTTTATTATGTTTCTGTAGTGTTAATTTTGATCATAGCTTAAGCTCCTTTGAAGTTGAAGGGACGGGAAACTCCTGGAATTGAATTTCCAGAAGTTTTAAATGAGGAAATACTTGAAGAAATCGGGAACACTTTTCAAAGGGCACCAAGTTCTGACTATCCTCTCCTCCCCATCCCCCCCATTATCAGATGTAAAAATGATAAATCCACATTTTACAAAGTGTAAAGTACTAAATGACCACCATGAGAATTCATGTTCATTGGATCTTTTGGGAAAATAGAAAGACTACTCAAATTAACCTAATAATTTCATTTGTAGGTGCAGATTAGTGAGTTTCCCAGAATTTAAGGTTCTTGAGACTTCTCTGTTGGATAGCTGCCATGGTTACTGTATGACCTCTAGTGGTTAGTGAAAAATATGCTCAATTACCAAAATCAAGCTGATGCGTAAACACATCCTGAATGTGCGTTCTTGTTGGTTTAATTATTTAATCCTAAAAAATATTTTTTTTTTGTTGAAAGGAAAAAGAACCCCAGAGCATCTGCTTCAACTCAATCTTTATGGTGTGACTTCCAGAAAAAGTATCTTGCTAAAGCCACTACTCACATGGATGTGTTTCTGAATTGGAGTACTTGTAGATGCAGAATTGTAGGAGTAGCTTTAAGAAACTTCTGCTTCTTCAGCTTGGTTACAGTATGTTAGTGAGTGAAACAGCTGAAACAAAGCACTCTAGGCAAAGCCCTGTTTTGATTGAAATGCATATTAGAGCTGAAGAAAGACCTTTCTGCCTCAAGAATGTTGAGTTTTTTTGTTTGGTTTCGTTTTTAGTTTTTGTCCCTCCCGCCCCCCCCTTGAAATGCTCCAGTGAACTGTAAAATGATATGTATTTTCTCCTACAGGCTTAGCCTTGTTTTAATCTTTAGATCATTACAGTTGAGATGAAACCATCCTTACTTCCTCCCTGCTTCTCCCTACCCTGCAACAGCAACTGCATGAGCACTGAAAATACCGTTGAACATAAAACACAACTGCTTTTGTTACTGTCAGGCTTTTAAAATACTGAAGAAAATTACAGGTTTGCATTTATCAGAATCTGACCAGTTTTCAGCCAACCAGACCTAACTGCTCAGTACAGTGTAAATTCTGTGGTTACACAGACTGGTTCCAGGCCTGAGTTACTGACTGAGCCCTAGTAGTTCAGTTACTGCAACAGGAGAAATGTTACTTAAAAGTGCCTTTTTTGTTGCTCGAGTCTCTCCTTCTTTCTTCTTTTCTCTCCTTCTTTCTCTTTTATTTTTTTTTTAAATATTTTTCTAATGAATGCTTGACATCTGAGAATATTTAAAATTATGCTTTGGTGTTTGTTGTTGTAAGAGACAATAGTGGACTTTGCTGCTCACAATATATGCAGTTGTACTTGGGTAGTTCCCTGGAGGAATAAGACTCTGCCTCTGCTTATACAGGCAGGCAAGATGAATTTAGTTTCTTAAATATTTTGGTAGATTGATATCAGTCAAAGTCTGTTAAAATCATAATAGTCTACACAATCCTTTTCTACTTCCTTGGCCTTTGTATTGCCGACCTCCCTTTCTTGCAAAGTTTGATTTCTTTTTTCTTTTCTGTGGTAAAGTTCCCATTTTGATCTTTTCTTCATAAAAAAATTAAGATTCTTTAATCACTGGTAAAATATTAATGAGAATCTGAGAACATTTTAAAGGGACATTTGTCAAAGTTTCGGAATGACAATGCTCTGGCTGTGTTTAAAGCAAATTGCTGTACTTTTGTTATTTTCTTGGTTTTTGTGGTTTTTTTTTCATTAGCTTAGCTAATTATTAGAAATTGCTAATCCTAAAGGTTCAAACCCAACAATTACAAATATCCCATCTAATGTAAAAATGACCATCTTTCAAGGTAATCTTCCCATCAAGCTATTTATTACCACAGATCACTTTTTTTATTCTGTTGATTTCTCTACACTAATCTGTTCTGAGGCAGAAAATCTGCTGGTAATTCCTTTCACTGGCTGGTGATACTGTCATATTCATTGATCTGGATGGAAAACCACATTACAGAAATATGTAGGTGGTAACTTCTCAGGTGTGTGAGTGTTATGCAACACAATCTATGAAAAGTTTGATAGTTTTAGGAGAAGAGAATGCTTCTTTATATGTTTTGAATTAAGAAGAAGTTCAGTTACATGAACTAATACCTATAAATAGATTTTTAAAAAATATGAGATCAAGATCCTGATGTGCAGAGGAACATAAAAAAGAGATCCAGTGCTATTTTTAGCTGTTCTGTGAGAGCCTCTCAAGTCTTATTTCTCTCTTGTCATCGCCAGCTGACTGATTATCGTGACATGGGCTGGGGCCTCAGTGGATTAATTAAGTTCTGAATCTGTTTTCCTGATAACTTACTTATGTTTTGGATGCAAGATTTTGGAACTTGGCAGGGTTTCAGGCTTATTATATAAGAGTATAAAGACCTTGCGTAGACTGCAGATTTGTGGTTTGTTCCCATATATTCATATTTTTGTCCATGTAGGTTTTTTTTTAGTCTTTATTTCTTTTCTTTTAAACTCTGTAATTCCGGAACTGTGTGGGATGCACCTTCCGCTATCCCAGATGCGGAACAATGCATACAAAGAGGGTGTTGTTAGAAAACCTCCAAATCCGTGTGTTTAAATATGACTCAGCTAATAGGAGTGCTCCAGAATCCTTGTTATGGGCATCTGAGGGAAGCTCAGATGAAGCAGACAAAAGCCTGTAAGTTATACTTTCTGCTTTCTTATTGGAAGGAAACACTGGGTGGAAAAATGCCACCAGGAAGGTTGGAGAAATTAGAAAGCAGTTGCTCCAGTGAGAGCAATGGCTTGTCACATTAAACTCTGTGGTAAGGAACATACATTAGATATGCCAGGTGCAGTGTTACTGGTGTGTGACAGTTCTGGTGAGCAAAAACCTTAGTACCAATGCTACCAAACCAAATTATTTGTAATCTTTGAAGATATCTAAGTAGAAAAGAAAAATTAGGGACAAGAGGAATCTCAGATAATTAATTTTTGGACATTACTTTTGAAACCCAGGATCTCCTTTTTTTTCTTCCTTTTGCAAGACCTTGCTTTGGGAAACTTGAATGTTCTCTCTGGGTAGAAAACCTCTGAGTGCAAGCTCTCA
The DNA here is from genome assembly GCA_002631895.1 of Agapornis roseicollis. NCBI lineage: Eukaryota > Metazoa > Chordata > Aves > Psittaciformes > Psittacidae > Agapornis > Agapornis roseicollis. The sequence goes on from NDXB01000169.1 coordinate 15,978, forward strand.
GGATTTGTGAAAATCTGATCCAGTTTCTTTTAAATGAAACCAGACAAGCATGATAGGAGGAAAAGCATGTGATATGTGTAACAGAAAACTGGGAGATAGGGGCGTGCAAGTTCCTCTGGCAGTTAGGTTACTAGAAGAAACTTGACCTGTCAAAATTCACACACTTCGCAGCATAGCCAGCAGCTAACTGCAGTAGTTAGCTGTTATTATTAAAAGTGTGACTGTAGCAAAATGAAGTGGGTTGTGGCGAGTGAAATAATACCACCTAGAGTTAAACACAGAGTAAAATCAGAGTGGTGCGTTAGTGAGAGGCTTGGCCATCGTGAACCTTGAGTTCCCGCTTTTCTTCTCTTACTGAGATTTGTTGTAGAGATTGTGGAAGATATGCGCATTAGAGTGCTTCTTACAGCAGTATAAATCACCATGCCTTGGTGGTGTTTGCTATGATGGTTTGGTTAATAACTTCCTCTGTGCTGATTTCCAGTGCACTGAGACAGAAGTTGCCCTGTCTGAGAGCCCGAGTCGCTTCTCTTCATGTCTTTTCCTGGGAGTTAATATGGCATCATGTATGGTCATACCATCTCAGGAAATATTTTGTTGTGGTGTTGAAATAACACCACATTGCCAGGAGCTTTTCAAATTTGGTTGGTGATTTCTTTAATGCAAACATAATACTAGGTTTTATTTTGACAATTTGACAAGTTCATCTGACCCAAATTGAGCAGTTATTTTTAATTCTGCCTGAGTAATTGTAGCTCATGTAAGAGCTAACATGAATAAGCACACTTTTGGATATCTGAAGGTGTGTCTTTGTGATGGATTTTAGCTCATCTAAGGTCATGGTGCTGTGAAGGAGTGTGGCCTCATGCTCTTCCTGGCCATGGCTGTGCTTCCCACTTCCCCTTCGTGCCAGCACTAGGAACTGTTGGCTGTTCTGAGCTAATGTGCTGATCAGTGTGAAAACTAACTCTGCCAATAAAGAAGGAAGTCTGCTGTGAGGAGCAGTCTGAAGGCCAGGACCAGCTTTGCTGTTACATGAGCTGCAGATGTTATGGCAGAGCATTAGTCTCCCTCAGCAAAGCTGGGTGGTAATGGCCTTCAGGGGTCCAACCTTACCAGCTGAGGGAGCACAACAGCAGCCAGTGCAGAGCAGGAAGGAGGTGCAAATGAAGGCAGGTCCTTGTTCATGCTTTTACCCACAAAGAGCTGAAAGTGACCCACAGAAGACTGGGTTAAGTTTGATCACATGCAGTGTGCTGAGCTGATATGTTCTGAGTACATTCACCAAACTTTGTACAGCTGGAAATACCCACTCTGCCTTGGTTGATGCTTTTGATCTGCTGTTGAAATGTAGGCATGCAGCAAGAGAGTGAGAAACCTTACAATCACAGAATTGCAGAATGATTAAGGCTGGAAGGGACCTCTGAAATTGCCTGGTCCAATCCCTGCTCTAAACAGGGACAGTTTGTGCAGGACCAATGCAATTTGCATCTGAGTATCTCCAGGGATGGAGATTGTGCAGCCTGTCTGGGCTGCCAGGGTGAAAAAAGTGTTTCCAAAGCCTAATCTAAATTCCTAGCTATGCAAGTAGTATCCATGTTGCTATTCCTCCCACTACCAGTCCTCTCCCAGAAGATCCCAGGTCTGTTTTCTCTCTGCCCTTCCATTAGGCCATAGAAGACAACAAGAAACTTCTCTTTTATCCTCCCCTTAAAACTGAACAAGCCCAGCTGTCTTGACGTTTCTTTGTATATCCTGTTTTCCACTCTCCACTATGCTGGAGGCTGTTGCTGGACATGTCAGCTACACTCATGCTGTCACAACCCAGTCTGCATGCAGCTGCCTTCACCATGAGGGCACATTCCAGAATCACTTTCCCAGTGCTGTCCGGGAGGGATCTGCTCATCCTTTTCTACAAACCAGCTCAGCGCCTAGCTGGCACCCAGCCATTGCTGCTGCACATTGATGATTCATTTAAAATTCTTGGTGGCATTCCATGATTAACAAGAAAGCAACATGCTTTTCTTTATACAATCCCCACCTGACTTCTAGTCTTTTGTATATATTTCCCTGCTTATTTGCTATTTGTGCAGAATTATATCCTCAAAATGAGGATGATGCATTTCAAAAGACACTTTTGTCAGCTGCAATAATGCCTTTCTAGGTGTAACTGGTCTATTCCAATTTAGGGAAAACCCCCCAAACCAACAAATACAGACTAGGTAGAAAAATAAAAAGGAAAAAAAAAAAAGAAAAAAAAAAAAGAAAAAAAAAAAAGAAAAAAAAAAAAGAAAAAAAAAAAAGAAAAAAAAAAAAGAAAAAAAAAAAAGAAAAAAAAAAAGAATTCTCTTTGGACATACCTACTGGTAATACTCCATTTCAAGATGCTCACATTCCCTGCACTTTAAGAGGAACAGAAAACTAATGTTTTAGTACCCTCCAGTACTTGAAAGTACCTTTTAAGTGCTCTGCCACTGTTTTTTGTGGAATGATGGCACTTGTATGGCTTAAAACTTGCATTATTTTTTGCTATATAATTTTGACATGTATTATGAACAGTTACTGAAGTTCTGAGTGCATGGTCTTTGTTTCATTTTAATACTATTCAAAAAAGTTATGGTCTGAAAATACACAATTTTCTGATTGAAAATGATTTTTTTT
>NDXB01000169.1:24735-36456 GCA_002631895.1 Agapornis roseicollis
CAGTACGGGATATAATTTCCAGAAATCCCAGTGATCTGACTGTGGTAAGCTGTAGATACTTTATGAGTCCAAACACAATTTTTATTCAGTTTGGAAGGTAAATCTCATCTATGTAGAAGCAGTTATTTTTAATTATGGTATTCTGGTTAACATTGTGTGGAAGAAAATGAGGAAATGAATCCTCAGATTTTCTAAGTTGCAAATAGGACTGTCCTTTCAAAGAGCAGCAGACCAGCATTTAATGGTAGATTGTGTGGCAAATAGTAGCCTGGGTTTGTTCGGTAAATTCCTTTTTGAAAGAGAAAGGAGATCAATTTTATAAGTGAAGTGTGAGTCAGGAGTAATTGAAGGAAAGAGGGCAGGCAGATTTCTCTCCTGGAAGTCAGTGGAACTACTGAAGACCTCTGTGGAAGAATGATGTTTCACCCCTTCTGTGGCTGGCTGCCTTTTGACTGTGACAGGCATCCTGTGTGACTGAGCGCATGTCTGTTTTGGAGAAGTTGTTGGTGTGACACACATTGGTAATGAGGAGAAGGAATGCGGTATGGCCAGCTCCAATTTTGTTATACAGCTGTGTGTGAACAGGGTTTGAATTGGCAAGGGACAAACATGAAGGCTTTCCAATTGATTGCTCTTCTCATGTGCTGATGTTTTTATGAATCCAGTCTTGTGGGGAGGTGTTGACATATTTTCTGTCTGATAAGGGAAGATATATTTGTTTATTAACAAGTTATATTTAACAAGTCTGTTGGGCTTCAGCTGGTAGGATTAGGATGATCCATTTGATATTTCTTGCTTGGATTTCTGAAAAGTGTTTGACAAGATCTCTTTCCAAAGCTCTAAAGAAGACCTAACAGCTGTGGTATAAGAGAGAAAGTTTGTCTATAGATAAGGGAAAAAAAATGTATTAGGAAATACAGGGGAAGGGTAAACACCAAGGTTTATTGTCAGCAGCAGAAGGTCACCAGCATGTTCCCGTGGTGGTGGTGGTATTTTTTTGTTCTTTTTTATTTTTTTTCAAAGATGACTGCTTGAGACTTCTGCCTTTAAACTGAATTATAAATGAGCTATAGAAGCAAGCAGGAGATGGCAAAAGTGAGGGATGATCCTAAGCTGTTTAGGGATGTAGGGGCTGGGTCTGCCACTGTCTTTCATATTTGGTTCTCAGGAGACTGAGTGATGGGGATTACAATGATGGATGAAATTAAGTTCAATTAAATATTAAGGATTTATAGGTTTTTGTTTTTTTTTTCTCCCCTTTATAGTTTTATGTATGAAGCAATGAACTTTGAGATAGCCGTTACAATTAAGGACTGAGATCTTGTGCTTACAGTTGATAGCTTCAGAAAAACCTCTCTCTGCTTAGTAGCAGAGGATGGTATAGTTAATTTTTTTTTGATATCATAGACTGATGCTTTGTAATGTTGACTTGTTTTGTAGGCTTCTGTAGAAAAAATATTTGCTAATGGTACATTAGGTACATTTAACTTCCTGTATCAACATCAGTAAATGAATATGTGAATTATCTGTTTATCTGTAATAATGTACTTTTCTAAGATTGTACTACTGAATTGGTTATAACTAGGGATTTTTAAATGCTAGAGTAAAAATATTACTTGTTTATGGCTTTACAATATACGACAATATTCATCCTACTTTTATTGGCTAGTTTATATACTACTTTTTAATCTATTGATATTTACAATGGTGTGAATTTTTTCATAGCAATTTAATTTTTTTTCTAACTATATTGCAGTCATAATTGTTATCAATAAGATAGAGTGATGTTCCTACTGATTAGTGATGTAGCAGCATGTAAATGTATTCACTGAGTGTAAATATGAGCAGTTGTTTGTATTCTGCCTATAACCTCATAGTTTATGTAGGATATTTATAGTGAGAACTAAATGAATAATAAAGGAGGACTACAGTAATTCAGTTTTATTTTCTTAAAACTTAGAAAAATCTGAAATAGGCTGGAATTTTATTGGAGTAATTACATTTGTAACTCAATGAGAAGTATGTCCCTGTTCTTGCTGTCCATTTTGAACCCAGTATTTGTAATATGCGCAGCTGTAGTAGTCAAAACAATTCTTAATATAAAAAAAAATATTAAAACCTTTTCAGACAGTAGCAAATGGAATGGTAACACATCAGTATGAGATGTCCCTTCCTGAAGGCTAACTGTACCTAGTATGAGGTGCCTCTCCCCACTCTCTGGTGACAGGATTTGGCTCTAAATCCTCACAGAGGAACAGCTATAATTTGACCTCCTTGAGCTGTGCTTTGGTAGAACCATTCTCTGGTTATCAACTGCAGAGTGAGCGTAAACAGATGAGCTAGGTGAAGCTTAAAAGTTAGCTTCTGCAAAAGCCTCTGCAGCCATGTTTCCAGATGTTGTAGAAGTGTTTTGAGTGCCTAAATACCAAAACCCCTCGATTTTGACAAAGTCCGGACAATTTACCAAGTGCTTTTCTGTGGTTTTCAGAAATGATTAAATTGTAGGAACATGCTTGTTTATCTGTGTGGCTGATTCTCTCTTCCACCTCTTCCTCATAGTGAGCTTGCCCCTGACATGCCGTCCCCACTGTTCCTTTTGTTTGCCTTTGTCCCCATTGGCAGAGGAGCCTGAGGAGCCCATGCAAAGCTGGAGACTAAAATAAAACCATTTTCATTAACAGCATGCAATTAAGTTGGGGATGATGCAGGTCCTGGATTAGGGCTCCTGTTGCTCTGGGCCTTTTCTGTTGGCTCTCCAGTCAGGTTGCCTGTGTTTTGTTTTACTTGAGCTCAGGCCAAAATAAAATGGTATCCAGCTGCTGTAGCTAATACTTAATCTCCTTTGGTGCTCCAATGTGTACGTGTTCCAGGATCAGATTCCTCTGGTTTGTCTTGTCAAATAAACATCAGCATTTAATGAGGTTTTCTGAGCAAGAGTATTAGCAGAATTACCTTCTTCTCCGTGTTAACAGCGTAGCAGTTCATATGGGTAGTGCCAACAGGCAACACTGTCACAGGTACCACTTGATTAAACTGGGAAAATTTTATTTTCCATTGAGAGGGAACAGCTATATTGAAACGTGAGCGTGTTGAGCTGCTTAGGTTAAATATTTCACTAAATCTGCTGAAGTTATTTAACTAAAAATTGTTGGAATGAATCATGGGTTCAGATGTTTTTTAACAGCAACTGAAATGGGTACATGAAAAAACATCTATGTAGAATAGAACAAGCTCACAAATTATGAAAGGGATGCTTTATTCTTATTCTTTGCCCCTTAAAATTTTAATAATGGCATATTTTTATGTTTAGTCAGTGAGCCCTGAGAGGAAATCAGAATTAAAACTTAAGATCATATTTATTTTTATTTTTGTTTTCAGTGAGCATTGGGAACGACTGTGGTTTTTAGCTGCATGTACGTGTTTCTCAAGAACATGATGCAGAGTTAAGTGGCATGGGGTTTTAATCTCAAAATATGTGCTTATCATGTATTTTTTCCTTTACAATTCAATATTTGGCCTTTTAAGGGAATGTATATAGGTTTTTTTATTTTTCTTATTTTTTTTACATTTTGGTAAATTTTTTACTGTAGAAATATGATAAGGAGTTCACTGTATATTGTGCATCAAATTGCTTTTGGATAGTTTGCTTTTCAGCATAAAACACTAAGTGCTTTGAGACCTATTGCCGAAAGGTTCTGTGCAGGAACTGGGTACTGATATGACAGTAAGATTTGATTTGTTATGGCACTGAATATTACACATTATAGTAGCACTTAAGAAAATTTCCCTCACTGCCATTTGTTCCAAAAGAAATCTCTTGTTGATGAAATTAGCTTTTTTTTTCTTTTTTCAGAGTACAGAGTTTTACACAGCTCCTAGCTCTGGTTTTGTGGTAAATATTAGTTGGTAAGTTGTAATTTGATCTTTTATGTTTAGAGCATTTATTCATTTGAGAAATGTTAGCTAAACCAGGGATCCTGCCGTTGCAGGGGCGTGCCTGTTCCAATGATGCAATCCTGAAAAACAGATCTTAATCTGGAATTTTTATATTTTTGCTTGTGTAAGTCTGTATACACAGGCAGGAGAATGTTGCATCTTATTCAAGTAGATAATGCTTCAATTCCACTACTGTTTATGAGAGATTCTTTGTCCAAAATTCACCCTCAGCTACTTGTTGGTTAAGTTAGGAGCTTTACTTGTGATGTACTGCTGATACTACTGAAATCTTTTCTTTTGTTGTTAGCATTACAAAAGACAGAAAGTAATTTTTGCAAGATGTTGGGCATTATTTGAGGATGCTTTGGGATTTAAGCAACAGGTAACGAGTACAAATTGTATAAAAATAAGGGTGGTTTGTATTTTTAGACAAGCCTGAATGGTCTTTATTAAAAGCCCCCTTTTTTTTTTTTGCAGCATGTTTACTTCGGGCAGGTGGGCATAAGCTCATCTCTCTCACAATTGTTCTGTAGCATCTGTTTGGAAACCTGAGTGTGTGTGGGCTGCCAGGGAGCTAGAGGGCACTGCGGTGGGGAGCTGCTCAGGCTGCTTCTGACTGCTGCGGCCCGGAGTTGTTGTTCATAATGAATATTCTCTTTCTGCTCTCAGCATGTGTGTAATTAATGGAAGAAGCTCTCTGAGAATGAGCTGCAGACAGGTATGGGCCATCGTAGCCAGGTGTTTAATTATTGTCATTAGGAAGTGTTTGGAAGTTCCTGGTGTGTACTTTAAGAAACATAACAGTAACTGAATCCCTTTGGATTTTGATGGATTTGTCCATTGTATTAACGGATGATTAAAATGATTAGAGCCACAATGTTAAAGCATTAATTTTCTGAACATCTTCATCAAGAAGAAGTAATAATTATAGTCTACTTGATACATCACACACATCATACTCCTCTGGGCAGATTATTTTTTTCTGCCACTGTGCCAGATTTTAATTAATGTATTTGAAAACAACTATGAAAACCTGTGCATTTTTAATTATATCTTCAGTAGCAATATTACTGTTCTTTTAGAAAGGTGTATTTATCATACAAAGAGAGCCTAGAATTATGGTCAGTTATAATGATACTCAAGAAAGGACTGGGCTTACATGTTAAGCAGACAGTGTTCCATTTAAAGGGGGAAAGGAATTAGCCTGAATGAAAATAAACTTTTCTGTGTGGACTCAGGGCTTTGTTACTAAATGACTCAGAGTAAGCAAGGTGCTTTCCACAGAGGTACAACTAGAATTTACCTCTCACCACTCTTTATGAACGGTTTGAGCCCAAAAAGCCTTCATTTTTTCCATCTCGCTTTAAAAACACATCTTCATTGCAGCAGCTGTATTTGACGTTCTGTTCTCTCTCCTGTTTGAGAGTAGTATGTAAGAACACGGAGACACTAGCTACCTCTTGTGTTCAGTCTGTTTAATTACATTCATTTTACTGAGATTTTTGTTTGTTTCCAAAAGGCTGGGTAAGTGCATTTTTTGTTTGTTTGTTTTTTAATTATTATTATTAGACTTCAAATAATTTTCTGAAATGTTAAAATTGATAGAAGAAATCTTTTTCTACTCTGTAGAAAGACAGGTGAAGCAATATTTCTACCTGTATGTCTTTTGGTGAGATACGTAATTTTTTTTAAGACCTATTATGTTCTTTATTTTGCTTTGATAAAAATCAGTAAATCTTAAGAAAATAAAAGCTTGGAATTCATTAACTTTTTTTGATTTTCAATTATAATATTGCAAAATCTGTAACAGTAATATAAAGACCACCTATAAATGAAGATGGATAAAATAACTGCAGGTGTAGTTTAATGCTTGTTCAATAGAAAATATGAAGTGTATTGCAAATGCAAGCAAACTGCTGTGGCTGTTGGATCTTCCTTTCCTACAGGCATTTGGGAAATCTTTCCGTTACATTAAAACCACGTTTTGGGAGAATCTGGCCTGCAGATTTTTACTACTAGTGTATCTATTTTGCCTTAAAAAATTCAAACCTGATTAACTTCTGTATAAGGAAAGCATATTATAATGTTGTAAGCTTTTACAGCTTATTATAGAATAATCTAAGCTATTGAAATCAGATCATTACTTGAAAATTCAAAGTTCTATTTTCTCTTTAGGGAGATGCTGTTACAGGGTGGAGCTCTACAACCTTTGTGGACTTCTAGGTATCCTCCAATGGAGGCTCTATACATTTTATTAATTTCTGATTCACTTCTTTCTACTTTTCCAGTTGGAGATAGTTGCTTGAATCTGTTTGTATCTGAAATCAAAAAAAAGAATTTGAATTTTTGTAATTTTTGGAGGGCAAAGACTATTAGTTCTGAATGATTTGGGGTGATAGTAGCACTATCATTGCTAGGGTAATTCTGTAGCATGTCTGTCTTGTTAATCAGCCAGTTCAAAAAGAAAAACCTACTGTTTCATTCCTAAATTAGTTGTCTGCAGAGCAGCAAGGTGCAGGTTTATGACTGGCATCAAGGGTAACTTTACTGATTGAATTCCTGTGCAGTTCTTGGTGCAAACCTGTAAAGCTGCAAACTTGTGAAAGCTTAGAAACAAATACCTGTGAGGTGGTGTACCATAGTACACAGTACCCTGCAACTGTACAGTACCACAGAAAGAGGGAAATGTTCTGATGTTGCCTAACTATTATGTTTGGGGATTTCTATTCAGCTTTTGTTCATCCACATGTAAAAATGTAGGACAGGCTTTCTATAACTAATTTTGAATTTTTTTTCCAGTGATTATCTAGTGTCATCTGTAAGTGGGAATGCAAAATATTAACAATATGTAGAGAATACCACAAGTGTAGGGACTTCTCAGTCCTTGACTGCATTCTCCTTTATGACATTTTAATTTTTTTGATCCCAGTGGTTCCTGTGTGTGTATAATGTGAACTTCTCAGAGGACAAAAGCTGCCTGTATCGATCATTTGATTCCTGCTTTATCCTTAGATTTCTTTTTGCTCTTGGATATTTTTGCTTTCTTGTTATTGACAGGTAGCTAAATAAGATTTTTCATTCTCTTAGTAGTTTGGTTAAGGCCTGGAATGTTATCTAGGGTGTAGCAGAAATGTATTGCAAAATATTTCTGCTGAATCTTCGTGTCTGTGTGTTTCAAAATACCAGAGATTCTCATAGGGAGACATAAGGAATAGTCTGTTTTCCATTTCAATAAATGGTGTTCATTGAGCACAGTATTTACTTTTAAGGGATCTCCCTTCTAGAGCTTTATTTTTTTTTTTTAATATCATTTTACGTTTTACAGATTTATACCATCATGCAGACTTGTATATATTTCACATTGCCTTGGAATATGCTTCAAGTATTATTTTTCTAAATGCAAATGCATTTTTCTTCCTTATGTTATCACAACAGCTAGTGAACCCAGATGCCATTCTTTGGGAGTTTTCGTTTTCTGGTAGTTTGTATCCTTGGCTGCTATTGCACAGTTTGGCTGAGGGTGCCAGCAGTTGAGCTGTCTCACTTGTTAGTTTTATCTGGATACAATTTGCTTATGGGTTTCTCACAATTTGTCTGATGTGTTCAATTTTTGCAGTTTATTTGTGCAGAAAATCCAATGCAGATCCCTTATGAGACTTGCATGTGGACATTTATTTAGATGAGAGGAAAATGCTTAACATTTACTTTCATCTGGGATGTGGAAGCTGTGAGCTTCCCTCTGGTGCTCTTCTCCAGGCTGTGGCAGGCCACGACTGAGATGCCTCATAGACTGATCTGATACTAATACTGCTAAATGATGCTGGTTTTGGTATGTATGAATTTTTAAATACGTACATTTTCTATTTTTTATTCACAGTGAACATTCTACACTTGGAGATAGTTAGGAGTTTGTTTAAATACACTGAGCTGCAGTCTTAGTGTTTTTCTTCACTTAAGGAATTCACTCAGGTTTTATTTTGCTATGAGGTATCTTGGCTTGAATTTAAGGGGGTGTAGTCAGCAGCTGCTGTGTGCATGTGGTTCCTGGACAAACCTTGGAGATTGTATTTATGCTTCTATGAATCTGGCTGTTTCCAGTAAATGCTGCTCATCTCACAGCAATATCCTTCCCTGGAAGACAGTGCTTTTGCTGCTGGGCAAGTGGGTAAAGTGACTTCAAAGAGGGGTAAACTTTTCACTTTTGTTTTACGTACTTAGAAAACTACTGCTGCTTTTTATTTATTTATTTAGTTTTTTTTTTTTCCACTTTCCCCACTTAAAACTGTTTTATCTAATTCAGGATGTTTCGAGTTATTGTTCTAGACAGTCACTTAAATAAAAATAAACACTTTAAAATATGTTATTAAAAAAGTATGTTGTGCCTAAAATTGAGTCAATGATGTGTCCCACAGGACCAGAAAACAAACCTTACGATATTATGGACAATTTTAAATGGGCAGATTTAATTATAGCAGGAGCGTGCAATTACTGAATGAGGTATGAGAGACATGGGAAGTGTTCCCATCTAAATAATGACCAGAATGTGCTTGTTCTAATAATATTCCATAACGCATTTAGGGCCCTAGGATTACAACACTTTCAGGTTATTAGCAGACTATGATAATGGTGTGTTTTATTGCCAAATTACTACGCTACTCTCTGAGGTATGAAGTGATATTAATGGCCATATTCAATAAGGAATAATGTTTTGCAACATCAGTAGCATTTAACCATATTAAAATATGTTGTGTTGTGCAGTACAGCCCTGAGGTACAGAGATGAAAACTAAAGAGTTTAATTTTGAGATGCAATTGGGAAATTATCGGGATGTTCAGAAAAGCTCTAGGGTAAAAATACATTAATGAAGGAAGTTCTTTAAGCATTTGCAATAAATAAAAAGATACATGTATATTACCTGGTTGTAATTTTGGTTTATAAAAATGTTAAAATTGGTGCATGACCTACATTCTGTTTAGTGTGCTATATAAAATTTTAATTATCTAATTTGTCTGTTAAATCTAGAAATGAACCAATAAAAGAGAAAATTAGTACATATATGTAAATGAAAGCTGGCAGGAATGCATATTAAAATATTTTTCAGAATGGAGACATCTTTATAGAATAGGTGACAAGATAACATTTAGTTTCTCTAGTAACATATCCTTTTAAGGAGCTCTGTGTTCATGCAGTTTACCAACAGCCATCCTTTACAGATTTGTCTGCCTCTTTTACTGTAAATATTGCAATATTTGTTTTGCCAAGGTCAGATGCTCAGACTTGGTGTCATTATTGTCATTGATCTAATCAACTGTATCTCTCATACCATCTGGTTAAGTTATTATGTTAATTCCAAGTAAATAAGTTAATTCCAGTCACTCAGAACTGCCAAAGAGAAGAGATTTTATTATGTCAAAATATGTCTCTGAGGCTAAATAAGCCCACTGTACATATTGTATGTTATGGAATGTTGTAAACTCTAAAGGAACATTTTCCTTTTGCTTTCATTCATTCAAAACAAATCCGAATTTTATTTAGAGCCATAAAAAGATGGGAGTTGTATTGTGGTTTTAGAGTCACTGTAAAATACCATAAAATATTTGTAAGTTGTTATCTTGCTGTTGAGTCAGCAATTAAAAATTGCATATGATATACATACTAATTGTATATCATTTTATATTATACAAGTATTATTAAACGGGTGCAGTAGGATACAGTAGGGATTGTTTTGTAGCCATGACCTTGTACTTAATGGCGGATGTGGAAGTATCAGAATTGTGAAGTTTGGGTCTGTACAAAAATAATGTGAGGAACTTGCTATATGTTGACTTATAGCTTTAGTTCCCCTTGGAGATATGAAAGTTAAATCTGTTCTTTAATTCTGATTTAGACCATGAGGGCTTCAGTTCTGCTCTTCCTTAATGTTAAAATTCCTGATTTGAGTGCTGAAAATTCAAGAGGTTACCTTTTAAAAATACTTGAGATTTGTTAAAGTGAATGCTGGTCATGACATTATCATTCTTGTGGAACTGCATGAGAGTGTGTCTTTGGAAACTGAAGGATTTGGGGTTTAAGCAAAAGCCCGTGGTTCAGAACTCGATTCGAATCACAAGAGTTTGGTGAAATTTTGAAGAATGAGTCCTGATCTAGCTTCAGTTTGATGTGTGTAATTTGTTTCTTTTTTTCTTGCTGTGCTGTTTTGAAATGTGTCAGGTTGTGGCTCTTCTGTGATTTGGGACTACTGCGGCCATTGCTCTATTGCTTAGCTCAAAGTTATTCTAGTATTTAAGATTAAAATGAAAAGTTTTGTTCTAGCCATAAAAAAGAAACATTTTTATACTAGGGGAGATAAGATTTAGAGTCACATGAGTCTTCATGGTTTAGAGCTGTAGGGCACACAAGAGGTGGTGTCTGGTAGCTTTGATACTGTAGCATGGCCTTGAGAACAGTTGTTTCAAAATGGAGTGATTGGAAAGTCTCTCAGGGAAGGATTAGTGTTCGGTGGCACAGTATGCAAATTTCTTGCTTGGTAACAAGGCATGTAATGCAATTTGGGATAGAATTTTAACTACTCCAATTTTATGCATATGAACTTAAAAGCAATATAGAGACTTTTAAGCTACTTATGTTGGTCTCAGTTTAATAGGGTGTGTTTAACTGGATACTGTTTAAATAAAACTAAGGTGGCATATAGAGGTGTGCTTTTGCATTTAAATGGCTCTTGTAAGCACTGATAAAAACCTGTTATTGGTAAACATTGATAAATCCAAAATATGTGTGGTGTTATGGTGGCAGAAACCAGCAAGTGAGCTCCTTCTTTCTGTTCTGTATTGAGAATAAGGCAGTCACTTGCTGTGCTGGACACAGGAAAGGGTTGTGGGCCATCTTCTTGCCACCTGATGGGCCATGCTCCTTTGGGAATGCTCTCTGGTGGGGCTGTCCTAGTTTTTGATATCCTCTAATGGCACAAGGGGTATTCAGAGAGAGCTGAGATGATTGTGGAGTGCAAAGTACTGTTCATTTTGTAAACTGGCAATTGATGGCAAAATTGTCAGTTCATGATATGTTTTCCTTTATTAATGGCTTCTAGAAAAGGTATCAAGATTGATTTATCATTTTGTAATGATTTGTTAGATGAGAGACTGAATTAACATTTAGGAACGCTCAACAAATGCACAGGCTGTTAAGTATATGTATTTATATATCCATGTTTATATAGACATTTGTAATGTTATTTTGTAATTCACCATCTGCCCTGTGCTTATGTCAGTTCTAGCCTTACTTAAACTCTCTTGCTCTGCTATGTCTTCAAACTCTTTCACTTTCCAGGGGTCTAAATCTGTCAGTGATTCAGGTGCAGATTTCTAGAGGTGAATAGGGTAAATTTGAAAACCATACTTAAAAGATTTTAAATGTGTAAATAATGAAAAGTATTAAAAATTCTTTAAACTAGAAAAATATTTTTAATGCATTTAGTTTGGCTGTGTCATATCTCTGTGTACATGTTCCTCTCCATATTTCATAAAAACAGAGGTGTAGTAACAAAACCACTGTTTATTCAAACCTAAATAGTTGAACCATAGCTCAATTGTGTGAGGCAGAGATGAAGTAGTTGAATTAGTCTGGACTTCTCGAAGGGTTTTTATGATGGTCCCTCTCTTTAGGAGGGACCCCACTATCTTTATAGAAGATAGATTTTGTTGTTGGTTGTTTTTTTTTTTTTTTGTTTGGTTTTTTGTTTGGGGTTTTTTTTTTTTCTTCTTTTTAAGGGGAACCACTTTTTTACTT
>NDXB01000169.1:36510-69970 GCA_002631895.1 Agapornis roseicollis
TTTTTTTTTTTTTTTGTTTGGTTGTTTGCTTGGGCTTTTTTTTTTAACTTCATGCAAAGAGGAACCACTTTCTCACTACTCCTGTGTGTGCTAAGTGCACTGAAAGCCTGCTGTTCTTTCCAGGTCCTGCAGAAAATGCTCTAGGATATTAGGCATTTTGACAGAGAGTCTCAGCTATATAGTTTCTAACAGGAAAAGAGAGACGATGGACTTAAATCTGTGTAGATAAAAGGAGACTGCCAGCAGGAGGCAGTTGCTGTGCCTAGTGAAAGGAAGAAAATGGAATCTATAGAAAGAAGAGGGCTTGAAGTGATATTACTCTTACCCAACCTGAGGAATAGAGACCAGAAGCAATTTGAAGAGTTCTTAATTTTTTGGGCTTCTACTTTTTAACTCTTGCCCCTGATAGACAAGAGCTGTGGCTTGGAGTTGTGGTTGGGCTCTTTTTATGTAACAGGCAGTGTGGGATACTGCACAGGGAGAGGGTAGGAGAGTTAATCCCCTTCTCACAATCACTGCCATGCACCATGGAGTCCTGGCTGATGCCAGGATGCCCAGGGCAGCTCTCTACTTGCCATGCTGTCCTGGAGGTCACAGCTGGGGAGAAGCAGTAGTCCAGTGTGGCAAGGCTGGTCTGAAAAACTATATCTAGCATAGAAAAATGGTATTGCAGAAATGGAACTATTTTCTATAGTCTCAAAAACATAACAGGCAGAGATTTCTGAGGTTTTTGTTTATAAAACTTAGGTATTCTTAGTTGTACTGTACAGTGCTGCACTCACCACCCTATCTAAACCCTAGGACTACAAGCAGGCTTGTTGTTTTTTAATTTACTGGAATAAGTGTAATTCTTTAGTGAATAGTTGAAATTATCAGGTGTGGCCAATAGCATTAAATAGCTCACAGAGTGACATACTATAAAGGTTTTGTCCAAAGCTTATCTTTTTATTTTGGGTTATAAGAAGATTCGTTCTGATATTCTGCATAATATTTGATCTGTTTAATATCAAGTAGAGCTCTGAGTTTGTAGCTTAAATGGTGACATCCTTTACAGAATACTGTTCATATAGCTGATTTGGAAGTGCTGGATTTGGCAGTGTAGCTCTCATTTTCAGTCTGTGTGGAAAATGCACTGACTGTTCAGCAGAGGTCACTGTAAGTTTGCGATTGAGATGTTTTAATGCTACCTATCAAAATGTAGTAGTGAGAATATTAATATTATGACTAGGAATTTTGCGTGTCTGTATTAGCTTTGGAATGAAACTATGAATTTTAAGGTGTTTTTTGTAAAGTAGAAAATGGAAGTGTTTATAAGTTTTCAAGGAAACTTGAATAGCCTTAAGAAATATGGCATATACCCAGAATTTCATCTTTAATATGACTTATCAAGATTCATCTGAATGGTGACCTCTTTAGAGTTATGTCCTTTCCCTTCCAAAATGTGTCACTCCTCTCATCCCCCTAAAGCCAGGTGCTAAAAGGAATGTGACTCTCCTATTTGTTTTGTGCTTCGCTAAAGGCAGCATTGAAATATTTCTCTTTCATAATTCAGTGACTGAATTAGTTTGTAAAAGTATTGCATTTGATACTCTAAAGGCAATGTTGATCTTCTGCAACTACTTTTTTGGGTGAAACAGGAGTTTATTCTTCCAGAGGCAATTAAGAATCTGTATTCTTTATTACTGCTGTACTAGCCGTTTTGCAGAAAGGTGATGCATGCTCCTGGCTATGCACTAATGTGATCTCATCAGTAAAGAGGATGTCTGCAAATGAGCAAGACACCTTTCTCCCCATCCGTATTTGTCCTATCCATTTTCATAACTGAATCTGATGTGAGAGCAATATTCTCTGACATTACTGTCTTACACCAACTATTTGTGCTACCTCATGGTGCTGCCTGTACTTACCACAAGCCATGTGTAATCTAACAAAGATGACAGCTGTGAGCTCCCATCTATTTTCAAAACTCTGTACATTTTGTCTTTTGTCTTGTTCCCTTCATCATCACAGTAAGCTTTTTAAGCTGTATGTCAGCAAAATAACCTTTTAGTGGTGTTTTCTCCCTGGACTTTATACTTCTTCCCTGCTATTGCATTGGGGGGAATCTGTAGGAGTCCTCATCATCTGCTCCTTGAGAATGTTTGTCCATTTTCAAACAAACTAAACCAGCACAGAGCTTCTGAAAAACACCGATTTAAAGCTTTTTGTATTCCTGCTGCCAATTATCAATTATAGCTGTGAAAAGCAGTCCTTGGGAGAAATCTCAAAAGTCACCCTTCTTCTAAAGACACCTTCCGATTTTGATTAACCGGGAATTTAATGAGGCTTTCGAGTCTTTTGGATTTTTTACTTGATCTTAGTTCTTCAAGGGCTTGTGTAATCTTATTATGGAAATACTGCCAACAGATGTTTGCAATTTTGCATCAGCTGCAGATCTATCACTGCATAGGCATGAGAGATTCTAGATGTTGATTAGCAGGGAAAGGCATGTGAAGTTAGATCATTGCTAGGTGTGTGGATGGAACAAGAAGCTCATTTTCAATGAAGAAAATGCAGAAGGAGTAGTTCATTTAAGAAAGGGCACAGCATGTGGACATAATGTTTGTGAACTTTACACTAAGAGAAATCTTGGTGTAAAGTTTAGCCATGTCTGAACATATCCTCATTTTCTGTTGTCTCTTTGTCAGTTTGGAAATAGTTTTGTGGTTGCTCTCAGATGAGACTGAGGTGAAGTAAACTAGAAACTTTGCATGGTGAACCTTACAAGAAATCATGCATGTATTTGTGACTGATGGAAGCAACTGATTTTGCTATAAACAGGAACTGTATTTTTAGTCATGTGCCTCTGTATGCTCCTGTGTCTTTTCAGTTTTATTCCAGTTCAGTTGTGATTCACAGTACCATATTTTGAAATTCAAAAAAANTAAACAGGAACTGTATTTTTAGTCATGTGCCTCTGTATGCTCCTGTGTCTTTTCAGTTTTATTCCAGTTCAGTTGTGATTCACAGTACCATAATTTGAAAATCAAAAAAAACCCCATTATCAAAGACTGCATTGGTGCTGGAAGGATATGAAGTATTCAGTGGCATTTCTGTGTTTGCTCTTGTAATGTTTCAGGTGTTGCTGTGCAGATGCAGTTTAAGATTCCTGGTGCAGGTATTTCTGAAGTCAGTAACTGCTGCTAAGCAGTTACAAACAGCTAATCTGTTTCATAGTGAACTGACAGAAATTGCAGGGTTTGCAGCTTCTTTCAAATCCCCCCTGATCCCAACCCCAGCCTCAACTACAAGCAAATGTTGATGTGATCTCCAAGAGTGGTTTTGAGCATGGTGGATGAAAATATGCATATATGATGGGCTGACTTGGGGATCTTGAAAATGAAAAGGCAAATGCTTTTTTAATAAAGATCCTTAGTTCTCTGTTGAAAGCTTAAAATAAAAGGTCATAAGGATTGGAGGAAGGCAGCAGCTCATCATGCAGTCTGAGCGGTACTCACCTGCATGGCAAGAGGGGCTCATGCAGAGGAGATTCTCCTTTCAGTCATTTCCTGTCAGCCTTTGTCAGTAATCAGAACATTTTCAAATAGTAAAATGGAAATTGCCAACTCATCCTCAACTTCATGATATTGCTTCTTATATCAGTTTTCTGGTCTGATTCCCGAATTTGGTAAACAAAACAGTACCCCCCACTTGCGCTGTATTTATGAGAAGTGGCTGTGATGTTGGCTTTTTCCCAATAAGGTTGATGAGAGTTCATACTAGTTTAACCTTTTCATGCTAAGGTGTGGATGAAAATTTTGTAACAGGAATATAATTTTAGCTCCTACTGTTGGGAAAATAAATTGAAAATGTTTAATACATGACACCAACAGTAAATAGCATTCTGCTTGTTAGAACTAGTACCTATTGTGTGTGTATCATATGTGTACAAGATATGAATGTGTTTTATAGAAAAACAGATTGCTTACTATCTTACTGAAATGCATTTCTTATAACTATTATTGCTGGGGTGTGATTCTGCAATCTTTTCACTGAGCATCCATATTTCTAAGGTAAGTATATAAGAAAAATAAGAAAAGCTTTGAAAGTCAGCAATAGCTGCATGCTTCAAAAGATTGTTAATGGTTGATTACCCAAATAGGTGTATCCTCTTCCAGACTCTGGTCCTGCAAGGACCGCATCATTGTTACTTGCAGTCTTTTAACACAAGGCGGAGAGCAGCATCACAGTCTCTCAGACCTTGTCAAAATTCATGTAATTGTCAGACTTCACAGTGAGATGTCCAGTAGTTTCCAGCTTCTGCTGTTTGCACTGGTATAGGAGATGTTCCTAATCCCCGTCTCTTCCTCTCCATCTCCTTGTAATTCATGACTATTGTTATATGTTTATTCTCATTTTGCTTAAAAATAGATTATGAGGGGTAAAATAAGAACCCCACCTCCGCAGGTATTCAGTATCCAGGCACTGCCCAGTATTAAGCTGAAGTGTAATTGGAAAAGGTGATGAAGCTGCTTTCAGAGAAGGGAGACCTAATTGGCATGGTTTCTTGCTTAAATCCCGCCCCCTTCTACCAAACCAAATGTTTCTTTCTAAGCAGTGCATTTAGTGGCCTGTGATATGTGAAGTACTGAAATAGTCATGAACAGTGAAATAAATCTCATTTTCTTTCTACTTTGATTAGTTATTGATTGTTGTTGCTTAGGAAAAAATATTGACCAGTTCTTAGCACAATTAAAGGGGCAGCTCCTCTGGAGACCTGCTCCTGTACCTTAGGTCAGGTTGGTTTTAGTTGTTCATAAGTTAAGTTCCATATTGGCAGTACCACTGAGTGTTTTCTACACCGCTTCAAATGTGCGTACTGAACTGGCAAGGAAGTTAAGCTCCAAGCAATTACTTGTATACTCCTTTATAAATAAGTATCACTTTTGTTGCCTCTGTTTCAGAAATGTGTCCTTGTGCATTTATATGTGTATGCATGGATTTTGTAGTAGTTTGAAAGCAGTGTCTCAGCTTGTGTTTTGTAGCCATTTATAATCTTTCCTGAAATAGTCTTCTGAAAGAGGCTTTGGGCGTAAAAAGTATTTACCTATATTGGACAGAATTTGGCATTTTTTTTCCTGTCCAAATTGGGTGTGGGAAAACTCTGCATTCCGGCTCAGTGCCACTAACCTGGTTTGTTGATTTAAAAGATAAGATTGCTTGACTGTAAATTTAATCTAGGCAAGGTCACTGGGAAAATTTGGGATCACCTAAGCTGGGCAAAGGAGGAATGTCTTTGTGCAGAGCACAAGATCTATCTGCTGAGATTAATTTTCTCAGTGGAGAAGACAACAGTTTTATTTCTTTATTTCTCTTCCCTCACTTTCTCTTCTGAGGTTTGTTACATTACTGCATGCAGCTTGAAGCTTTCAAGATCATTGTAAGAGAAAAGTGGAGGTTCTTCTGAAAAACCCATGCTCTAGAAAGAAAAACTGGCTGATCTTACTGAGTGATTAATGTGCAGTTAAAATGAAGATAATACATAGCTCAGCACTTGGCTGGCTTAGACCATGTTAATATTGTATGCCAGTGTTCTCTAAAAAACCCAGCAAAAATCTCTGACAAAGAATCACTTTCTCTGGGAAGGCTAGGCAATTTATAAAAGTGCCTGTCACTTTACAGGATGTACATACTCTTGGTGTGTCTGATAGTACTAAATGGATTTGCTTTTGAACAAGCTAATATACTTGCAGCTAAATTTATTTGTTCTGCTGGCTTCTGTAATCAAATGTCATAAGTATGTCTATATAACATCATAAACTTTGTATGAGTGATGAGTTGCACTGACTATGGCACCTGTGGTCTTGAAGCCATTAGTCATATTAAAGTAATAGACGGTCTACCCCAGCCTTGGTGGGAACAATGCCTGTAAACCTTCAGCAGAAGGTGGAGATTCATGTTTCTCCTTTGATTCTGCTGAGGTGCCGCAGGAGCCACATGTACTATGGCATCTCCTCCAAGCTGGGAAACACACGCACCAGGAGTGATACACAATTTTGGAGGTGTTTACAAAAATAACTGAGGAGTATAATTCAACATAAGAACTGAATTATTGGAGATGAGAGCAGAGCAGATGGCTTCATACTATGATTTATGAGTCACCTGAGATGCTGAACATTAAATACGTGCATATTTCTTCCTCTTCTTAGGGATCTGTAAGTTTTTAATTCCTCTACTACTGTTATTTGGTACTATCTGTCATTTTGTGATATGTATTTTTAGAGTAACCCGACCAGGTAATAAGATATTTTTGTTACAGGTTTACAGCTGGAGAGCTAATGAAAGGTCAGATGATCACTGTAGAAACTCTTTCATTTCTGTTTTTACCATTCTTTTGGAAATGACTATCTCTGTTAATCCTCTGTCTAGCAGAAGAAATCGCATAAAGACTTATCTGCCTCAGCACGAAACCAGCTGGCCTCAGTCTTGATCATGGGTGTTTGCAGGTTCAAATGCAAGGGTGCCAAGGATCAGATCTGAAAATCACACTCCAAACCTCATGACTTTACTACACTTCTAAGTGCCAATTCCGCTTCCTACAGGTTGGGCCATCCTTTATTTTTTTTTTTTCCAACTATAAGATTTATGAATATCTTTCAGCTTTATAGCATCTATTTTTAGTTGAGTTTAACGGCACCTTAATTTAGCAGGATAAATATTCATTTTCTTTCCTTTTTTTTTCTTTCTTTTTCCTTTTCTTTCTTTTTCCATGTCATGGCTTGTTTATTTTGAACAGGGTGTGGATATATTTTCATTTCACTTGGCTGTGTGCCTTTCCCACCCAGCCATATGAACAAGAGGGAACATCTTTCGCTTCAGAAGTTGGCAAAAATAATGGAGCAGCAAAATTCCACCCTTGGGAAAAGGTTAGGTATTCTTTTAAGAATGTGAGAAAAGCAGTAAGTTTTGCCTTAAGGTACCAGGGTGAAAACTGCTATCTTTGCGCAGGATCTTTCATTAAAACATGGAAGAACGTAAAGAACATATGGGAAGATGTACAGAAAGTGTTAATGGGAGAATATCAGCTTTCTTTTATTTATTTATTTATTTTTATTTTTAACAATGGATTTGGGGCATTTTGGATATTCACCTGGAGTTTTGTAGCTGGTACTGAATGATGCCCCTGCGTTTCTAAAACTCACCTTTCATCTCTCCTACCTTTGTTCAGAAGCACTGACATCCCTAGGAAAAATTACTTCAGTCTGTTATTGTTTATATTGAAAAATTAATAATCAGTACTGTACATATCTGAGGAGGCATATAAACAACATGTATCAGAATAGCTTTGTATCGTTCTGTTTCAAGAATAAAAAAAAGGAAGGTTAATGATTCAATTATAAAGGACTGGAGAAGCTTTAATCTTGATCAGGGTGTAATGATTTATGCCATTAACACAACTCATGGTGGTAGCCAGCACCAGGTATTTGGCTTGAATTCATCACAGATCACTTGTGGCAGCTGGAGGGTCCCAGAGGATAATTTGCTGAACTCAGCAGGAGGTAAAATATAGCTTGTGATGACATGGGCAGTGGCAGGAGACTAACGTGGGGAATAACATAAGAAGAATATGAGCAGCAATCTTGCATGCTGTTTTTTGGAGCAACATGGGGTTTTTAACTGTGTGGTTCGAATTTAATATTAAAGTTAATACTTCTGTTTCAAGGTTTCTATCGCCTGCACTCTTTTACAAAGCAGTCTTGTCTGTAACTGCTGGTCTTGAATTGAAGTTTGAACTGAAGAAAACTTTTTTTCTTTGAAAACATCCGGTGTGAAATTTATTAGTTTAGCAAACTGGGAGCTGTGGCAATCATAGAATTAGACAATGGTTGGAAAGAACCTTAAAGATCATCCAGTTCCAATTCCCCTGCCATGGTGAGGGGCACCTTCTGCTAGACCAGGTTTCTCAAAGCCCTGTCCAACCAGGCTTTGAACACTGCCAGGGATGGGGCAACCACTTCTCTGGGCAACCTATTCCAGTGCCTCAGCACCCTCATAGTGAAGACTTTTTTCCTAATGTCTAATCTGAATCTCACCTGTGTTAGCTTAAAGCTGTTACTCCTTGTCCTGTCACTACATGTCCTTGTAAGTCCCTCACCAGATTTCTTGTAGCCTCTTTAGGCACTGGAAGGCTGCTATAAGGTCTCCCTGGAGCCTCCTTGTCTCCAGGCTGAACAACCCCAACTCTCTCAGCCTGCCTTTGCAGGAGAGGTGCTCCAGTCCTCTGAGCATCTTTGTGACCCTCCTCTGGACTTGCTTGAGCAGATCCACATCCCTCTTGTTTGGAGGGCCCCAGATCTGGATGCAATACTACGGATAGGGTCTCATGAGAGCAGAGCAGAGGAGGCTTTCTAGGCTGTAGGTGCACACTGCTGGGTCACATTGAGCTCCTTGTCAAACAACACCCAAAGTCCTTCTCCTTAGGGCTGCTTTCAATCCAGTCTCTGCTTGGCTTGTTGAACTTCATGAGGTTTGCATGGGCCCACCTGTCAAGCCAGTCAAGGTCAATCTGGGTGGTGTTCCTTCTCTCCAGTGTGTTGAATGCACCACACAGCTTAGTGTTGTCAGCAAACTTGCTGAGGGTGCATCAATTGCACTGTCCATGTTGCTGACAAAAATGGTGAAAAACGCTGGTCCGAGGAACGTCTCTTGTAACTGGTCTCCACTTGGGCATCAAGCTGTTGACTACAATTCTTTGAGTGTGACCATCAAGCCTATTTCTTATCCACTGAATGGTCCCTCTGTCCAATCCATGCCTCTCCAGTTTAGAGACAAAGCTGTTGTTCAGGGCACTGTCAAATGCTTTGCACAAGTCCAGGTAGAGGATGTCAGTTGCTCTTCCCTTATTCACCAGAGCTGAAGACCAAAGCAAAAAGTGGTTGGGTACACCTAAGCCTTCTTCATGTCCTGGGCAACCATGTTTCCCATTCTCCTCTGGTGAGGACCCATGTTTTCCCCTAATAGTAGCTGTGATACTCCTAAGTGCCTGAGTGTGTGTGCTGTCTATATAGCTACTTAACTTGTGTGGAGAACCGCTGTTGTGCTATCTCTGACAATATCATAAACTTCCATTGTAATTTTTACACTGATACCTAATTTACTGATCAGAAATTACGTAGGCTGCACTCGTAGGAAATCCCAGTAGGTGCAGCAGAGGTTGAGAAATGGTAACTTGAATGCTCTGAAAAAGAAACCTCTATTATTGCAGAGGTCACCAAGGTTTGTAAACATGTATGAAATGGCTGCTTTCTGGAGGGTGTACTTTTCACAATATTTAAGATATAATATACTGTCTGCGATATCTTTATTCCCAGAAGAGTATGATATGCTGATGTTCTAATGTCACTGTTCGTAGTCAAGCTGTCATCATCATTTATAGGGCACAGTCAATGAGATCAGCACCTTACAGAAATGAAGTTCCTGGTCAGAGGAGTTTTCATTCTATGTAAATAACATCAATTAATTTATTAACTTGCAGATGAATGAGGATTGGCAGAATGATAAAAGGTGAAAAAAATATTAAACTCTTATTTTTTTTTTTTTTTTATTCTATGCACAAACCTGGACTGTACCATCTAATTGGACAGTTGTTTCACTGGAAAAGATATATATTCACATGCTGAGTTTCCTGGGTGGATAAATCTATTCTTCATGACAGGATGAAAGTCAAAAAAGTTCTAAAATTGTAGCACAGCTAAAGGACATACTGTGACCGGATAAACTTATAAAAATGAAATTTCAGGGAGTCTACATAGTGTATAACCCATATCTTGGTAAAACGTTTAACATCTGGTTTATATTACTGGCAGTGACACCACTACAGTAGTTTCTTGAGGAACTTCGAATTGCTAACACAGTCACAACAGCTTGAAGTTACTCGGCTGCTTGTGACTTGATTCTGGCATTATTGAATATTTGTGGTGAAATTGTTTTTCTGTGATTTTTTTAATTCCTTACCTTTGTCTTGTGTGTTGGGTTTTGTTGCTATTTTTTCATAGTAACAGTTGCAGTTAGCTACCTAATTGCAGAGTCATCACAAATCTTCCTTCAGAGGCTTGCTAATGGCAGTAATTGAGTAACGAGAAGCTGCGTTAAGGTGTCATTATATAACCACTGAAACGTTTCTTTCTATTTCATGGTCAGTGGCTCTCATTGACCCTACTGATTGCATCATAAATGCACAAATGTCCTACTGGAAGTTCTGAGGTTCAGCTAAGAGCAGCAAAGAGGATGTCTTTAATATTGTTTAATTGTCAGGCCATGTTAAAAAATTATAAAGAATTTTATTGATGCATTTCATGTCACGGTTATAACTTGCTTTTAGAGCAAATATTGCCCACAAAAGTAATGCGGAATATAGGCCCAAAAGAGTATAGATCATTCAATGTTTATTCTCTGATTTCAAGAACAGGTATTTCTACTTATCTTTCAGAATATATAACCTGTTTGTATAGATGTGTGTATATACCTGAAAACTTCAGACTTTGGCAAAATTAATCTTCATTACTGATTTTATTGCTTATTTGCCTCCTTCATGCAGTCTCAATAGTCTCTACCTGCATGTGGAAATAATCCATAGGTGCTTGAGGAGAATGTTAATAATTACAAAATATGATTAAAATAATAATTAAGTAACCCCCTGAAATGCTTCCCATGAAGCAATGCTAGAATTAGAGTTCTATATGTACACTTTTAATTTCCATATGGTAG
Source organism: Agapornis roseicollis (assembly GCA_002631895.1). Taxonomy (NCBI): domain Eukaryota; kingdom Metazoa; phylum Chordata; class Aves; order Psittaciformes; family Psittacidae; genus Agapornis; species Agapornis roseicollis. The sequence goes on from NDXB01000169.1 coordinate 47,257, forward strand.
TTTATAAGTCTTTTTTTGTGCAATTTCTTGTGGCCATGAAATGCAAATTGAAAACCATATTTGGCTTCAGCATATTATTGAAAGTTTAGTTCTGCTGCTCAAACCTCTGCTAATGCATAGAAGTAGGATATTTCCTTCAGTCTCACTTTGCATGCAGGTAAGTGGGTGATAATCGACATGTTTAACCAGTAGTGCACAGAAGAGGAATGTTTTCAGGTTTTGTCTATGGGAGAACATGAGTGTTGGCTGGTGAAGTCATCTTTGCCCCTTTCTCCTGGGCTGCCTATATTTCACTTATTACCTTCCAGCTTCTCCCATCTTGCCTTGCATTTGTCTCAGTTCTTTTATGTCTATAGTTCTACTTCCTTGTTCTTCTTGCCCAGTCCTGGTCTCTTCCCTCCCTTCTTCTTCTGGAAAGATTTCTTTCTTTTTTCAGTCCTGCTGTCATGAGCATAAATTCAAGTCATTATTAGTAAAAGTGTCTGCTGTGGTTGCTATAAGAGGCAAATAGAAAGAACATGCTCCTAACAAATGGATGATCCTTAGGGAGGCAGTTTAAAATCTAAATTAAGTAGGGTGTTAAAAACCTTGTTCTCTATAAAGAATCAATTTCTATAGGTTCATTCAGTGCAGGTAGTTTATGGTGGCTAGCTGATCATAGTATTTTTGCTTGTGTTCATTTTAGCAAAGATTTTATTCTGGAATATTTAACTGTTTCAAACTTGATTTTTCAAAAAATGTGAAAGTCAAAACCTTGCAAGATGAATCTGTTTGGTCTTTATGGCTTTTCTGCAGCCAAAGTCAAATGCATTTAGGTTAGCTGGTTCCCATGTTGCCATCCTGTCTAAACTTTCTTCCGGGCTAGAAAATTGATAAGTATCTGATAACCACTGTGGAGACAAAACAGAAACATAAAGATCATATGTTGTGTAATCATCCTGATTACTCTAAGCAGTACTATGCTGCAGGTTTCGCTAATCAAGATTAATTGTGATCTAGGCTACGTGAACTGCCATGTAAAGTGGATTGTAATTAAATAAAAATATAATCATTTTAACATTGTGCCACTAATATGTTTTTACAATAGGTAGTACTTTTGAAAAGACTCTTACTCCCTGCAGTGATTAGGGAGCTGAGTTATATTTTCTAACTGCACAGATGTTGTTAAAAGCTCATATTTCAGGCCATAAAGACTTATTATATTTGAGTCTGCACAGCAACAGAAAGATGGTTTATACATCTGTCTATTGTGTGAGACATTAAAACTAAAAAAATCCTGGAATGGTAGAGATTTATGGAAAACCCTAAGTTGTGTGTATATATATGTTTAAAATATGTGGTAGGTAATTTATAGTAGGGTATTGCTAACAAAAAATACTGCTTTGACAGGTCTTTACAACTCAGAAGAAAAAATATTTAATACAGTGTGTAATAAGAGAATCTCCTCTGCTTCATCTTTCTCAGCGTGAGCTGACAGGTCTTAACTTGCCTTCTTTCACATGGTTTCTTTCACATGATATCTTTGAATTTTTATCTAGAATGTATTGTACAAATGCTTTTCTTTGAGGCTTAATAAACCGAAACATATTGGGGTGTGTATACTCAGGTTGAGTTCTACAGGGGCCTAAATCTACGTTCTAGAATATTGTGTGAGAATATTCTGTTGTGTATCTTTAAAACTAGAAATGTAATAACCATAAATATTTCTTATAATAAGGAAAAAGGAATGCTTCCTTGGCAAACATACAAAGGCACAAAAAAACTTTAAGCATGCAAGTGGATTTCTGCCCACACGCAGAATGTTTTTTTTTTTAGTTGACTTTTCTCTCTGCTGCTCCTTTTTCTGACTCTTGACCATTGCTTTTATTAGACAGCACTTTGCTGGGTGCCTGCACTTCCATCCTTATGCCACTCGGGGATAATGGAGTATATCTCAGAAAATAAATAAGCTGACCTAGTGGGTGCTCCACTAACCAAAGGCTCTGCTGTCCCATGGCTTTCTGCCGGGGCAGGATATGATTTGGAGAAGACAGTTTATTGACCCTGTGTGGGTTTCGTGGGAGCTGTGCTCGGGTTGGGAGTGTATCAAACACTTGCAGGGCGATCATATTGACACTGGAGGGGAAAGCTGTGGTGTCATGAATAGAGCTGTTTTGTGTTCTCAGCTGAGATTTTATCTGTGAGCACCAGATACAGTGGGCTTTTTCTAAATGTGATTTTCTTTTAGAAGATGTGCTTGTTAAAACCAAAGGAAATTAAATTCAAATGTGCTCTCAGATAATATTGAGTCAAGAAAATAAGTGGATAAAAGCAAGGAAGCTCTGACTAGCAGTGTCAGGGGTCTTTCTTAATCCATCACAGGCTGGCCTTGCTGCTGCAGGTATGGTGCCTTACATGGAGTCTGTAGGATCAGGTCTTCCTCTGTGGTACCCAGGCTGATATTACTCATAGTGGAACCTTTAATAGTGACCTGGAGTAAAAACTTGCTTAGGACTCCTGTTCTTCCACTTGGAGGAAGCATTTCTCAGTAGTTCCTCACAGTGCTTCCACCCCACCAGGCAACACTAGATGTGGATGCAGAGTGACTCTCCGTAACTGCTATTTGCAGCCTCAGACAGGCCACAGTACATTCCTGGTACTCTGTCATTTGAGACTAGGCAACCAAAATATATTTCCTAAATAAATTCTCTCAGAAAATATTGTATTAAAAATAAAAAAACCCTATCCTAACGCTTTTTTTTTTTTTTTTCCAACTTTTAAAAAAAGATTATATATTTTTTCCTTTTTCTGGGCTGNCAGTACATTCCTGGTACTCTGTCATTTGAGAATAGGCAACCAAAATATATTTCCTAAATAAATTCTCTCAGAAAATATTGTATTAAAAATAAAAAAACCCTATCCTAACGCTTTTTTTTTTTTTTTTCCAACTTTTAAAGAAAGATTATATATTTTTGCCTTTCTCAGGGCTGGAGACAGGTAACAGAAACACTTTAAAATAGGTCATTTTAATTTATTTCATGTTCATATGAAAATGCATATACCATGCTGTGTGTGAGACAGTACCGTACCTGCCACTTGTCCCCAGCTCTTCTCCTTGGAAGCACATGACCTCTGAAAGTGGTCAAAACACTGAAGAAGAAGAGTCATTCTAAATTGCTTGTTCTTGAATCCTGCAGTGTCAATAGCAGAGCTCTAACTAGCAGCAAAATTCGGTTTTGTTTTGGTTTTGTGTTCTTTTTTTTTTTTTCCCATTCCTGAGCATTTATCAGCAAGTGGGTCAGGGGTGCGGGTTACATAACTAGGGGAGGTTGTANCAATAGCAGAGCTCTAACTAGCAGCAAAATTCGGTTTTTTTTGGTTTTGTGTTTTTTTTTTTTCCCATTCCTGAGCATTTATCAGCAAGTGGGTCAGGGGTGCGGGTTACATAACTAGGGGAGGTTGTAGTACAAGATGGAAATAAAAATCATTGCTGTGATAAAACCAATCGTTTGTTCAACCTACAACCACACAATATGAAAGAAATTATGTCTTTTCTAAGCAAATGTGCAGTGACTATTTTTTATCCAACCGTGGTGAGGCACTTTTACTTTCCCAACTAAATATAATTAAAACATATGTTATTCAGCCTTAGCAACTTTAGTTTTGCACAAATTAATGAGGCTGTGAACTTCTTATCCAGAATTTAATATTGTTAGCTGACATATAGGCCCTTCTGTGGCTTCTAGCACTTATGTAATGACGGATGCTTTTGAAGAGTACCCCTGAAAGATGGGTAGTTTCTGTGCTTGCTCCTGTCCTGCTGTCTTCTTTTTTTATAGAGAAGACATCTATTCTTTTCTGTATCCATAAAATCAGTTGTTTCCTCCCTGTAGACACAGTTCAGTAAAGATCTTGGATAGCGAACAGTTACATTCATTTCATTGTGACTATTTAAGGTGAAATTTAACCATGAGTATTAAATGCTTTGCTGAGTCTGGATTTGAGTGGGATGAGATGGTTGCAATAGGAAACAGATCCATCTTGGCGCTTTCCCAGGATTGTAGAGGTGTTGCTAATGTGTGCAGTTAGTTGTTGAGGATTTTGAAAAGAGAGAGTAAAGCCACCTTATCAGAAGATAAAATGCTTCTTTTTTCCATTTTTTCCTTATTGAGGAAGACCAGATAGTTCAGGGATGTGTCTCAAACTCTTCTTGGCTCTACCTTATGTAGATTTTGGATTGGCAGGAAGTTTTGGTATTACCAGTCAAAATAATAGGATGACAAAGGACTTACTACATATTGTTTCAGAATTCTAATTATGGGGGAAAAGAAAAAAAAAAAGAAAAAAGTTTTCCAGCATCCTGTTTCGATCTTTGAGTAACTGATGTTTTTTGTACATCTATTAAATTTTATTGTCATTCCAAATGTCTCTCTTCTACTTCCTTTTTTATAAAATTGGATGGAAAATAACTTACCATTTCCTTGCTCCTTATGTTTAAGTAATTTCTTTTTTAATTGTTAATTTTGCCTTGTATTTGAACTTACACTGTTTCCTTTGGGCTTTTGAAACTCTAAGGAAATCCTTGTTTTTGCAAGAACAGCCTTAACTGAGCTATACAAATGTGTGTGTAATGAACTTCTTTTATATCATTCTGTTCCTACATATGTTAAAGATGAAGTTTCGTCTTCATCTTTAAGTAGGTGATAATAGTGCCTATATGACATGTATATATACACAGACACATAGACATGTAACTTCTAACTTACGTTACTTTCTCTTAAATTCTTACATGAACTGTCAGTCCTATTGTTCCTTGGAAGCTGATTTTCTTTTAAAGCTGAAGTCTTTCTAGAAGACATAGTAAAATGAGATTACAATTAGATTTCCACTAAGTAATCTATATGGATTGACTATTGCTGAAGGCAGTTTTATTTCCTGAACAAAAGAAATGTGACTTTTTCTGCTTGGGTTTATTACTGTGACTAGTGTAAATCAGAAAGGCTTAATATGCCAAATGCAGTGCAGCTATTTAATACTTAGATGGGACATACTGGAACAAATGGCAACAAAGCGTTTTACAAAAGTAATCGTAATGCTGAAATCAAAAGTCTGTGTTGTCTCTTAGTGAGGCTTTGATATTTTATGACCAAAAGAGATATTTTGGTCTTCAGAGATGGTTATCAGTTATTTAGAAAACTCATATGTGATCTGACGTGGAGTGTCTATTTCAGTTTTGACTTGATTTTCTTTTACTGTCACCTTCATAGATGCTCTGCAACTTGCTATTAGTCGTTATGGTATAGGGAAATGGGGTAAGCAAGTAGCTGAAGAAATCTCCTAAGTTCAAGGAGGTAAAGTGCAATAAGCATTTCAGTCTACTCTTAGCACACTGGAAAAACAGAGGCCAAATCCTCAAAATTACATATTAGGAGTAAAAATTGTAGTTTCCATAATGAAACTGCTTTGTGGGAGTTGTTCTGATTAAATCAAGCTTAAACAATTGGAGTTTTGAGTTTCTGTAGAACAGACTACTGAAGGGGATTAGAGAAGGTCAGGTTTTAACAATAGCTCTATTGTTCAGATACTTATATAGGCTGGAGACGACTGGCCAGTTTTGGCAATACAGGACATCACTTGTGGACAGTGGGCACTGGAAGCACTGGTCCTGGACTGAAATACACTGACTCACGGCAGTTTTTCCCTATCAAGTGCCTCTGAAACAACAGATATGCTGGAACAACGGTAGGAAGGAAAGTGTGCTGGCAATCTGAATGTATGTTTGACTAGGGAAGGAAGCTGGATAATGAAAGAAGAAAAAAGACTCGAAGGAAGTGAGCAGTGGAAGTAAACAATAATAAAAAGTTAAAAGAAATGAATCTTGGCTTTCTCACAGAGCCGTGAGAAAAAGCTGCAGTAGAGTGACTTCATGAAAACCTGCATTTGCCAATGTGTTATTTTTTTTTCTCCTCCCCTTTCTCTATTTAGAGTGATAACCTTATGCAAACTAGCAAATTTGAATGAAAATTATAGTTCACGAATCTTTGGCTTACCAATTAGTTTTCCTATAATGGAAGACAGGCAAACAAACTCTTAAGTTCCTGCTACAGCAGGTCTTTTAAGCCTTCTACAACAGAAAATGGTAGACTTTTTTTCTTATCTAAATAATTTTTTAGAGAGTGGCTCTTAGCCAAGGAGTCAGTGAACAAAGCAGTGCATCACAAAGAATTGTTTATACTTGTAATTCTTTTATCAATAACTTTTTGCAGTGGTCTGATTGAACAGAAATATGTAGTTGCGTGAAGAGCATTTCAAATACAGGCTTCTTGATCTGAGTTTTCAGAAGGAATATAGTAGCATACCTTCTCAGGGCTTTTTTTGAGTTGCGGCCTGTAGCGTTGGCACTTCACAGGGGCCAAAGAGATGCTTCCTTCCATGTTTGGCTACTTTTTTTAAAAGTGTCTTGTAACAGAACACCAGCACCTATTTGATTAAAATAGAGTTCACAACTGCCTGAAGCCTTTCAACCAGCTCTATCTCAGATTAGAAAATGTGAAGAAATGAAAAATCCAATTTTTCTCACCAGCTTGTGATAGTAATTAGTCAAATTTCCTTATAGTTAACACAGTCAAATCTAACTTCATTGGTTCTATTCCCTTAATCCAGTTCTCCCACAGGCTTTTGTCCTGGGTTTGGTAGTAGCAGTCATTTTTTCTTCTTCTTAGTAGCTGGTGCAGCACTGTGTTTTTGACTTTCAGCCTGGGAACAGAACTGATAACAGGAATGTTTTTAGTTACTGCTCAAATGTTTAGTCTGAGCAAGGACTTTGTGAGCCTCATGCTCTGCCAGGGAGGAGAGGAGGCCGGGAGGAAGCAGGGACAGGACACCTGACCCAAACTGACCACGGAGGTATTCCATACCATAGCACATCATGCCCAGGATGTAACTGAGTTACCTGGAAGGGCTAGGGCACTGCAGGGTAGGAGAAGGTATCGGTCTGTGCTCGGTTGGGCAGGGTGGGGTGAGTTATCTGTTGGTGGTTGGTGAGGTGCTGTATTCTTTTCCCTTGTTATTTTCTTTATCATTATTATTGGTGGTAGCAGTGGTGATTTGTGTTATACATTAGTTACTAAACTGTTCTTATCTTAACCTGTGGGAGTTGCATTCTTTTGATTCTCTTCCCCATCCCTCTGGGAGCAGGGGGAGGACAAGAAAGGGGAGGTTGAGTGAGTGAATGAGCTGCGTGGCTGGGTTTAAACCACGACAGCTTTCTTAAGTAGTCCTTTGGAGAAGGAATTTTAGAAGTAGGAAGATCAACTCAACTGTAGTGTTGTTTGAAAGGGGATGATGCTTTCCATGATTATTCTCTCTCCTAATTGATTTTTCTTTTCTAACAAGGTCTTTTGCATTGCATATGAAATACTTTGGTTGAGAACAGTTTACTTTTTTGCTTTAGAGAAGTGACACGATTTAATCTCTAGTTCCACTGAGGGAAGAAAATGTCAACAGAAACTTCACTGAAAACAAAAATGGGGCTTTATCACCTTGTTGTAGCCTCTTCCTGGACAGAAGAGTCTGACATTCTCTTCTGTGCAATGTTGCTCTTGGGTGGGGAACAGTGACAGGAATAGCCACACAATTTGGCATAATTGGTTTTTATTCTTACGTTGGGAGATGAGTGTGGGGTAAATGGAGAACCTAGGAGTGCTGAGTCACCTTTTCTGAAAGTTCTTCTGACAGAAGAGGGAGCCTTGGTTCAGACACCTGGATTAGATATGTATGTTTCAATTATGCCAATGCTGGTTACAAGTGAATTTTTCTTTGGCATGAGTATATTGGGACTGTTAAAGAGTTGTGGCTGGCAATAGCTAGCGTCAACCACCAGATACTGAGTCTGCTAGCTTGCAGACTTAATTACAAATCCATGGTTTATTCTTGCAATCTGTTCTGCTCAACAGTGCTGGGACTGGTGATAAGTCTATCAGTTTTTACTTGGTCACTAACACAGTACCAGCATTAAATTCTAAATGGCAGTCTCTGTGTTTGCTGTCTGTGCTATCTCTGATAAAACATTAATCATTTCCAGGTTCCATTCAAACCCATTGATAGAAATTGCAAAATGTAATTTAGCTTTGAGAATAGAATTAATGTTTTCTAATAGCTCTAAGCTATTCTGTGATTTATTGGTTCCACTGCTTGAGGGTTTTTATAATCTAAATTAGTGATTACACATGATACACAACATTGTGTATCATAAATAGGAATTATGTGTCTGGTGAAAACGATAATGGGGTTTTATACCTCGTTTTAGAATTGGAAGATAATTTTGCTCATGTATAGGTCTTCCCAGCACATTCAGTCAGTGAACCTGCTGCTATTTACTGGTTTTCTTCTAATTTGATAAATGCATATTGCATCAGAACATCATAAAATCAAAGGTACACCTGTGGAATTTCATTTTTTATGATACACTCTCCTTTAGAACATGCTGCTTATTTTTTGCGTGGTTTTGAGGAGGCAAGTAAGACTATAATACTGTTCATGACTTCTGAGGGAATTTTAGTGCAGTAATTGATTGGTGATGAATGTATCCAACAGTTACATGTGGGAGGATTATGTTAACATAGCCAAGTCCACCGTTGGAAGACACCTCTGTAAACATGGAGAAGGTAAAGTGAACATCTTTGTGGATAATTGAAGTTTCATATGCTTTTGTTATTTTAGCATGCTGTTACTTTTCTGACCCAAATTTCTCAAATTTCCGCCCTGGAGAGTAGATGGACAGTACTGGGCTTCTCTCTCTGTCATTACTGCATTAGTAGGCTTCCATAATCATTCTCCAAAATAGGTGGTTTTGAAAGGATCTTGCTTTCATAGAAATTTAAAATCAAAGAATAGTTTGGGTTGGAAGGGGCATTCAAAGGCCTGCTAGTCCACTTTTTTCCCTGCCATGGGCAGGAACACCTTCCTGTAGACCAGGTTGCTCAAAGCCCCATCAAACCTGACTTTGAACACTTCAAGAGATAGGGCATCTACAACTTCTCTGTTGCCCCACAGATGAGATATCCATAAGTTCTCTGCAAATAAGCATGATTGTTTGGGAAGTTATCTGAAACAATAGGCTTGTAATAGTGATCTGTAAATTCTGCCTCTAAGCCTTCGTTACTTTATTTAAATTTAAATCTTAGGAATAGCGTATGTTAAAGTCCCCCAATTATTGCATGTTTTTCCTTTTTTTTCTCCATAATGTGAAGATATGCAATAAAAGTAAATTTAGGTAGAGTTAATGATACAATGATTTTCGATTGAAACAAATTATATATATATGTGAAAAAAAAGCATTTCTTATCAAACACTGCAAATTGGCGTATATTTCTTATTTATGGCAAATACATCTAATTATAGAAAACCTCATGTTAGAGAAGGCTTTCAAGGAAATAAGGAAGTTATTTATAACCTTCCTCTTAGAATTTTTAAGTCACTCAGTGTGCATGGTGATGACCGTTTATTATTACTTTTACCATATAGATACTTAGGTAAAGAGAAATGGGTGCCAGCAGTGAATTGAATAAAACCCCCAATTGATCAATAATTCAATTTACTTTGGAATTTCTTTAGAAAATATAGTGATATTAATCAGGAGAGAATCCCTGAAATACAGAATTTGATTTTCTTAGTGGAAAGCCAGTTTGTTTTATCAAAACCTTAAGGTCTTTTCCCCCCTTTCTCTCCCAGTCATACAATTTTTCTTTTGCAGTAAGGCCAAATCAGATTTGTCTGAAGCAGTAATTGGTGATTATCTCTTGACTGCAAGATATAGTTGAGGCTCTTTGGTTAATCCTATCTTGCTTGCCATCTATAGCGAGTCAGACCAAGGCGAGGAAGAGAGAAAACTTGAAATGTGATTTCTAAGATCATTTTTCCTATGAGGTGTAATTATGTCCAAGAGCTCTGCAAATTGCAGAGAGAATGGCAATTGGACCTCATCAAAGAGATGTGAATTATTTGGGGTAAAGAACGACTTCCTGCTTCAGTGTAATCCTTATTTCTGGATGGAGGCAGGAGGGATCCCAGGTTGTGCTCTTTTAGCGTGGAAAAGTAGAAACCGTTGTGGAAAAGCTTTTTATTGCTTTGTAAGCTTTCTTCTGCACTATTACATAACATGTTCATTATTTGGACTAATGAAGTGTTACAAGATGAAATTTACCTAATGGGAAAAACCCTACTTTATTTTATACAGAAATTTAAAATGAAGAGTGAGGATTATTTTTGTTTATGCAATGTTCTACATTCTGTTAAAAGCCTGGGTCTTACTTCACACCGCTGTTAGAGCAATCCTATGCAGTGTGGGAAGAGAACAGCAAAGTGGTAATGAGATTGTGATTTCCCAGTCTATGAATTCATTATACATCCTTTATCTAGTCTGTATTGCTTTCAATTTTGGAGAGTAGATCAATATGATAACTTACATATCAATCTCTAGGTAATGTTGCATGAAACTAATATCTTTTTCATAAATTACAGATATTTCTGCTTTGTGTTCTTGTAAAGTATATTTTACAGTATTTTTAGTAATACTGTGGTGGTAGGAAGATTTTTTTTAATGTAAGTCTTTCATATACAATTTTGTTATTGAGAAAAGAAAACCAAAACCCATAAACTTCTTCCAGAGCTTTCTCATTTTCAATTTGCTATACACTTGAAATGTTTTCTTAGTCTTATGTCAGCAGAATGCTTTGTTGTTCTACGTGTTGCTGTAGAAAATATACTGAAAATCTCTGCTACCTAGTAAAAATCTATCGGGTGTTTCTAAAAAAGCAGCTGACAGATTAGGACTGTAACTGTTATGGTTGTATAATACAGTAAACTGAATTTTCAGGCCACTGGCAAATCTTGTATATGCTAGTTTGTGGCAGTCCTTGAATCCTTTCTGTTGTCAACTGAGCAAAAGCAAAGCCTCTAAAAAAGCTGTAGCACAGCATTTGTGATTTGACCAAATCTTGTACTTTGTATGTTTGGTGTGTTGCCTAAGAGTGCTGGGATGCAGCCAGCCTCAAATGCTCTAGGTCTGCAACACTAACATAGAAACATTCACATCATCAAGGTTATATTAAACAGAAAACACGTGAGGGAGTTTGTGGAAAAAAAATCCTAAAACTTTTTGGCTTGTAAAAGTATCAGAGATATTTTTAGTATTAAAATAATATCACAATTTAATTTGTTAATAATTATTAACATTTTAAGCCTAAGTAAGTTTATATTATTTTATTCCCCTGTTCTTTTGATCAACCAATATAAAATTAAATGTATGATATACTGGAGATCATTACAACTCTAAGAACTTAGGCAATTTTTGCACATACAGTTCTGGTCAGTACTTACATTGCTAAGTTTGCGTTAGTGTTCACTCAGGTTGTCATATAGTACCTACTGAATTATGTTCAAAACCGGACAGGTAAAATATCAATGCAAAATAGTTTTAACAAGGATTTGCTGCTGTGGTGTTTTGTTTTGTTTTGTTTTTTGTTTGGCAGGGGAGTGGGTTATGACAACAGAAGAGGATTTACTAACTTTTCTTGTCCATTCCTAAAATATGAAAGGTGTAACTGACCAAAGGATACATGAACAGTGTATGCAAGATGGTGCTTGCTTTAGCAGGCACTTTATTTTCACAATTTTCTGAATTATATTTGAGAACCGAAACATATGGAGGTTAACATCCCAGTCTATTCACACTTTTCCCTCATGGTGAAGATCTTGATTTTAGCCATGTGTTTGGTGGTGGCAAGCAACTGTCAGTTTGTTGTGTGGAATGGTACAGTGGAGTGAGCATTAACCTCGTGCATGACATTCTCTAACTAATGATTACACCTGATAAACTCTAGTCAACATTGTGTGCACCATAATGTTCAGGTATAAGAATGAAAAATGAGTCTGGGTGTCCTCACTTCTTGTGTTTCATATGTGACAGTAAGATTTCTGATTCCTTTTTAGAAAGTGTTTAGCTACTGATTGTTTGCAATCTATTTTCATTTTGTCTTGGACAAATTGCAGTAGTAGAGAGGAGGCTGTAATTTAGGTACAGTGGAACACAGGTGTTTTGTCCTTAAAAGACAAAATATTAATAGTCAATAGATCTTGCTTAGGCTAAGAGGCTATGACAGTAGTCATAATTTTTTCCGATTTCTAGTAAGCAGGAAACTGTCAAAGTTTGCTTAATTTTCTGGAAAAATATTTTCCTTCTCAGGAGACGTGTAGTGCCTAAGCAATATGATTACCGCTCTTCAAAAGAATGGAGTTTTGTTAATTGAGTAGTTGTACTGAGAATTGCTATGTGCGATCCTCCCACAACCACCCGACATATGGTTGTAAAAAGACACAGGGCTTTCCCCCCACCCCCAGGTATTAGATAAAATTTGGAGTTGATAGAGGAGGAGTAGCAGCCAAATTTCTGATCTTTTACTGTGTCTCATGGTTCCTGCAAGTCTGTCAAAATGAAATTTCTGAAAATTGAGTAACCGTTATATAACTTCAAGCTAATTTTAGGGATAGAATGGTAGCATGCTGCTTTCAGCATTTCCATTTCCAATACTACTGTGTGATGATGCATGATGCATCTGGCTTGTGAGGTCAAAGCAACTAATTTTCTGTGGATGTGGGTTGTAGGTTGGCTATTTAGAAGTAATAACAAGATTAAAGTAAGTTGTCTGGCCAAGAAATGTTGCCATTACTAGTTGTACGTTTGCAGTTTTGAGGAATGGATATTTTTTGCTGCAGAAGATATACATGTGAAAAAGTAATTACTTAATTTGCTTATTTGAAATCTGCAGTCTTATTTCTTACATAGGTACTGAAGCTGTACTTAAATTTAATTGTTTGAATATTCAGTTTCATGTAATACAGATCTCAGTATTGTGGTTTCTTTATGTTCCTTTCAGAAATCAATGATGTGATGTCTTTTTTTTTTTTTTAAGTTAGTTATTAGTATTCACAGCTCTATCAGACTGCAGTTCAAACTCTTCACTTGTTTTTGTCACAGAAGATGTTGGAACAGGGCTGCTAAGAAACATTTAGCTACACTCACAATGGGAGATATCAGTCTGTTCTGTGTATTCACCTGCACGTGCAGGGTAGAAAATTGAGTTTCTCTACTGATTATGCTAATTCATTGCAAGTTTGTTTTAGCAGTGGTATGCTTAAAAATATGAAAATATGCATTTTCTTTCAGTAGATATAGTAGAAAAACTTGGAATAAAATCGCAACTCTTTTTAAAACAGTGATTTCAAAATATGAGAGGTCTAATGTGCTTGGATGTCCTCCAAGAAGAAAGTTTAACTGTTGATGGCTGAGTTAATATAGGGATTGTCATTTATTGACAACTTGCATAAATTGGAGATTATTTAATGATCTGTTTATTTTTTTTTTGTAAGTTCCTAGCTTTAGTCTTCTGTTCAAGATAATGTGTCTGTTTGACTAGCAACAGCAATTATATTTTTCCCTAATCTAGTGAAATTCTTGATCTTTTGAAGACTGGCCTAAAAATAAAGCAAGTTACTCAAGTTATACATTTTTGATCTTTTCAACTATGAGTGACTTGGCCTATTTTTAGGCCAGCTGTAATGTGCTAGAAAAGATAAATGTAGCTTTTTATCACCCTAACTTCTAAGCACTGTAATTATTATACTTATTAAATTTGCTGGAAATGCATGTATTTCCCCATGTGAGTCTGGAATAGATGTTAGTAACTTTTCAAGAGACCTAAATATTTTATATCACTGAGCTCTTACCGCTCTCTTTAACAGATAAGCTATTGTATTGTGGGTTGGTGATGTGTGACCCTGCTTCGTCTTCCTTATGTTATGCTAAACTATCCTATTATATCCCAAAGAGCAAGAAATTAGGTTAAAAGTAAAAGCTGCAAAACTAAGTGTTTCTATGAAGTTGTAAAATGCTTATGGTTAACTTACACAATAAAACAATAGAAAATAATTCCTATATCAGTGTCAGTCTAGCAACAGACAATAAAATGGCACTTGTGAATTAAGAGGAGATAATTTAATTCTCACTTTAGTGTTCACTATAATTTTAATAAAAATCAAAATTAAGTAATATAATTTATTAAAGTATGTTATATGTTGCTAATGAGTGAATTATTCTGATTACTATAGACTTAGATATATTTAAACTGTGTCCTTGTCCAAATTTGTTGCATGCTTAAAGAAATTGAATCTGGATTTTCACATATAAGATAGGTAAAGAAAAAACTTAAAAATAAAATAACCCCAAACTACTACAGTAACTTAATATAGAATGCATCTTTTGGAGTTATTAATGGAAAATGTTTGGCAGAGCTTTTTTTATGTATTATGAACATATCATAGAAGTAAATAGGAAATGGTATCTGTAGTACTTTTAACTTTATGGTGCCACCATTGTCTTCTGTAGCTTCTCCTTAGATGAGGTATGGGTCACGAGAAGAAATGAATTGTACTATCACAATCACTTCTATATTTTTAAGTTGAACACTAATTCACATTGTGAAACAGAGTTTGTTGTATTACTTTAGTTTGACTATACATTGATTTCCTAGTCTGTACAGTTGGTTTCCTTTCCCACCTCGTGCCACTGTCTGGTCATTGTTAATGGCTAAATTACACCAATATTTGTAATCTGCAGATATCTGGACAGTTTTGAGTTTCTTATTAGGAAATTAGGAACATTTAGGATATTAGGAATATATAGAAAATATATGCTTATGATGCTACAAAAATAAAAACATTATCAGGTCAACCAGGTAACATGGAAATGGTGAGGATCCAATGGTTTCCTGAGAAACAGCAGGAAAAAGAGGTTGCAGGAAAGCAGGTAGGCTATATTCCTGCGGTAAGAACAGATGAGCCTATTACACAGTGGCAAAGTAAAATGTACATTCTTAGTTACACCCTTATGGTGAAATTTAAGTATTTGTAGCAGACAAGGGGTATATGCTTGGTCAGTAAACCCGGTTCATCTGTGGAGTTCTAACTTACTTGCCTGCAGTAATTTGTGTCCATAGCTAATGCAGCCCTTTCTGTGGCTGGGTATAGAAGATTGAGGGAAAATTGGATATTTCTTATTTTTTCACTCTTTAGTTTTGCAAGTATGCAAGTTATCTTTGTGCTTAGCAGCAAATGCTCCTTTTCAACAGAGTTTTAGTTAGATCTCAGCTTATTAGTTCTGCTGACTCCTTGCTACTTGCTGGGTTACTTTTGATTCAGATCTCCTAAGTTTTACAATGTTTGTAATACTTCAGACCTCCCAGAGCAGGAGGGCACTTGCCTCTTTAGAAAGGAAATAAGAATTGAAAATAGTAGTAATTTATTCTTAATAGTATTCCTTAATATCAAGAATTGTTCCAAATTGTTACAGATTAAAATGAAGCTAAATTGCAAATTACTAGCATTCACTGTATAAAGGAGACCTTAATGTAGCATTATGGGTGTTAAAAGAAAGTATAATTTATAACTGTTAAGAGTCTTGGGATAAATAAATTTCTGTGTCTCATTCTGTAAAAAACTATGTTAGGTTGCTCAGATTGTGTATGAAAACAATCCAGGATTAAAACCATCCGTATCGCTAACTGCTAATAAAAATCTTCTACACTTATTAATAAGACAAATTCTTGGGGGAGAGCCTGTGCATCAGGTAAGGCACAGACATGGGGAAGCAGTAAAACTGAGGGAAGAGAGTTGAAAGCTCTCTCCTTTTCTTGTGAGTTGTCTGTTTGCCTCAGTTTCTTTCTCAGAAGTAGAAGTCATGATTTTTGTGAGTTCCTCTGGAAGGTGGGTGATAGGTGATACATGCGGGAGAGTTCTGTGTCTGTTTTAGGAATGAGAAGCATCCATTAATGAGAGCTCAAGAAACCCTTTCCAGTAGGAAATTTGTGTGTAGTTTGTGTTTCTCTTGATGAAGTGGAGAAATCAAAGGAGTCAGTATTTAAGGTGGAAGGATTTTAAGGTCTTAAAGGAATGTTGGAAAGATTTAATAGATTTTTAGTGGATGGTTTCCCCTGCAGAAATTTTAAAACTAGATTCTGATGTTTAAATCTAGGGGGCTTTATATTGCTGGGTAAGATAGTCACTGTCTTGAGCCCCCAAATCATGTATTTGTGCTAGAGAAGCTCTCTTTTTCATGTGCACACTAACACCATCTTTTTTTCTTTTTGTCCTCTAATGCATAAGTTAGTTTGGAAATGGAGTTTATTTTAAATGCTGATTTATTATCATTATCAGTCAATATACCATTCTGAAATAGCTTGTGTATTGGTGATATTTGAGAGCTTTTGCTGTAATGTGCCTCTATGTGAAACATGTGCATCTTGTACATCCAAAGAGCTACTTAATTCACTTTATTTTGTGACATGTTGTTTTTGAAGGAAGCCAGTCTTTGTTTCTGAGTTGGGTTTTTTTAATTTCTTTTTTACAATTTATTTATTTATTTAGCAACATTATAGTGGATATTTTTTTTTATCCTATTTGTCTAGGAGAGTGGTAAACCAATAAAATTTGCTGTAAATTTCCTTATGACATGAAAAAAAAGGAGCATTAGCTTGTACATTTCCCCCTCATACACATTTTTCATTGTATGGAAGATTTATGGTTAGTAATATGACCCTGTGAGTTGAGGCACTTGCTGCAAAGCATGATTTCAGCACCTAAAGCAGTAGGAATGATTGGAATGCATGTTTTGCATTTTGATTTCCATCCTATAATGTTAACCTTTAGTTTCTCCTCATTTTTGTCATGTTTGCCTTTTTTTTTATGCTTAATGGGTATCAGTGTTGCTTTTTCTTCATATTGATAGTGGTGTTCATTTACTTCTGACTTTGTTCACTGCAGAGTTAAAAGCTTTAAACCTTGAATAATGCCATGTTAGATATTGGATTATTATGAAGAAACCCACTGCTCAGAAGTCATGCTTAAATCTAAGTATTCTTTATGTTCCTCTGGTATTGTTGACTGTATTCAGTGTGTGTTTCTGGTGCTGCCTTGATTTCACAGACTGAAATGGAAAACATTGTGAAAAGAGGGAATATTGATTTTTCTTCTAGTTAAGCAATGGTTTTCCAAGTGACAGAGCTCAATTATATTATACTGGTTATATGACTATTTAACATATGCCGTTTTAGTGAAGTGATTCTGGCCAGTAATGTGTTGTATCTTAATTAAGCCAATATTGTGAGGGCAGTTGGATAGCACATACATTTGAAAATGTAAATGTCAAGTATATTGTACCAAGGTTTATCTGTTAAATACTGAAGGGTTACAGCCCAGATGGGGCTGCTGGGAGTAATAACAATTGTTCAGCCTTTTCTTATTCTGCTGTTGCTGTGTAATTAGATCACAATTTTGTCCGTTTAGTAACTACTGGAAAGCGCAAATTAAAGTAAGTTGGAAGTGAATGTACGAACATTAGATTTTTAATTCCTGAGTTGTGGTAGGTGCTTCGTGTGAGGTCAGCCTGCAGACCTCTCACAGAAGCCTTGGCAGAAAATTCAAGTTAATGTTAAGAAAAATGCTGAGCGAGAAGAAACATCTTTTAAATGGCAAAGACAGCTCAGTCACTTAAAGAAATTAAAAGCACTCTTCAAAATAGGCGAGAAGCTGGCAGTGTGTAGTGCAAGCATGATTTTCCTTTACATAGAGTTTGTGCTATGTATATTCTTTGTATTTGGAGGTATCCTGACCTGGCGCTGCGTGGGCATATGGGTCTGTGTGTGTGTGTGAAGGGGAATCTCCACACACACTTTACTCATGCAAATTACTCACGCAAGCATTAAGTTATGATACATTCATGCCCTGGTTGGGAACTACTGTATAGATTTAGTTAGGTGGGTTGCAGTTTCTATATTGATCTAAAATCATTGCAAATAAAAATAAAATTAAAATTAATGGCAGTAGGATCTCATTAACCATGTGTTTTTGCATTGATTTATTGATGTTAAAAGCTTCCAGCTCATACTTTCCTTCTGTCCTGGGTTCAGCAGTTGCAGTCAGTTTTTCTTCTCTTTAGTAGCTGGTGTTTTGACTTAGCCCGGGAACAAGGCTGATAAGGCCGATGTTTTTGGTTGTTGCTGAGCGATGTTTGCCCTGACCAAGGACTTTGTGAGCCTCATGCTCTGCCGGGGAGAAGGGGGGCCGGGAGAAAGGAGGGACAGAACCCAAACTGACCAAAGAGGTATTCCATACCATAGCACGTCATGCCCAGGAGGTAACTGGGAGTTACCCGGAAGGAGGGGGAACTTCCCGGTAGGGCTCGTTTTCGGCGGGTGGTATCGTACCCTCTTCCCGTGTTTTCCTTGTTGTTGTTATTATTTTTGGTGATAGCAATAGTGATTTGTGTTGTACCTTGGTTACTGGACTGTTGTTATCTGACCAGTGGGAGTTCTTTGGCTCATCTTTCCTCCCACTCCTCCGGGAGCGGGGAGGAAAGAGGGGAGGGCCAGAAGGGAGGTGTGGGGGGGGTGTTGAGTGAGTGAACGTGCTGCCTGGCTGGGTTCAAACTACAACACCTTCCCTCATTCACAAGTAGCTATAAGTGCTACCAGTGCCAGGTGATCTGTGCATAATGCAAATGTACATGTGGAAATGAACAGTTGCTGCTGTTAACTATCTGTGCAATGCAGTCATGCTTCTGTATAGCAGGAAATATTGCAGTAGTTTGGGAAGAATATTCTTTTTCAGTTTGCATGTTTCTGCTTCCATTTAATAATGAGCATGGTTCTGAGTTTTAAGAAATGATTAGGACAGTGCTTTCTTCATGCTAAAGGTACCATAGACACAGTTTACTACTTTCAGAAATGTTTTAAGATTAGAAAAGAACACACTGGTATCATGTGCCGTTCCAGTCCAGGGTGACAGTGTGAAGGAAATAGCGTGCCATCTTCCACGGCAGTGGTTTTGTATTCCACTTTTTTTTCCTGCCTTAGTGTAGACAATTCTTAAATGTAAAATATGAAAAATCCCTTTGAAGTTAACAGAAGAAAGGAACTTACCTATAGTTGAGCAATCAAGATAAAAATATGACATGGTTTGTTTGAAGGATAAGTAAGGGGCTGTCCTGTTATCTCAGAGCTTCTGTGTTGTTTTGCAGGATGTGACCTTTTGCTTCTGCAAACACATGATAAGGGTATCTGTGGCTGTGATTCTTTCTCAAAATAATGCATAGAGACTAGAGAGAAGAACAAAAACCAAAGGCTTCACCTTGTAAAGTTTGATGGCATTTACCTTCATGATAGCAATACTTGATTGATATGTGTGTATGCCATGGCTGCCAAATGCTGATGCATTTCTCTTTTGGCTGCTGCACAGATTTGACACAGTTCGGACTTCTAGGGTTTTTGTTTGTCTGAATTGGTAAAAACTGTCAGCTAGGACACACTTGTTGATTGATCAGGCTCAGTGTAAACCTTATATTTTGGAAAAAGGTTAAGAAACCAAACAAAAGCCACTGCACATTAGTCCACAAAGTTATTTTAGATCTCTCAAGAAGCTCTGTTCAATTATATGTGAAAACAAAATAGCATTTTCAGGCAGGTTAAAACTGGGCATCAGCAGGATTCTTCTGTCTAAGAAATATTAGTTAAGAAATTTTTGAACACTGCTTGATATTTCTTGAGTCCCTATTTTATTTATTTATTTTCAACAGAAAATTCCTAAAACTAAAGCAGAAACTAATGAAAGTCTGTAAGTTTATTGCTGCTTTATGATCATTCTTCTGAGAAAGTGCAGCCAAATTTTTGTCCCTTGCTTAACCTAAGATATGGAAATATGTCCTTTCTGTCTTAAAAATGTGATTAAGATCTATTTTAAGTAATTTTTTCTTATTTAATTAATGTAACTGTCATAAATTCATACAGATTCAATATTCACAATAAAAAGATAGAAGCTAATTTAATTTACAACCGAGATTATTTTTATGTTTTGTTATAGTGCCATCAATATCGATGTTACAAGAACATATGCTTCCCATATAGCTATATGAGCCACTGCTGAGCCATAGTGGATGGAATATTGTTGCTTATGTTCTTAACAGCTCTGTGGTTTGTAATCTGCTTTGCTGTCATCCATTTAAGCGAACATCCCCTTCTAAGCAAGATTCCCACTGATATCTTGCTGCTCCACATGCACTTTGCACTGCAGATGTAGCTTTGCAGAGAAAATATTTCAACACAAACATGTTACATGAAGGACATGTACCAAAAGTAACCTTTTAGTCTGTAGACTGATGTGGTGCTGTCCCATGTGAAGCACACACCCAAACTCTGCTGACCTTTTTGCATGTCAGGAGCTACCTATGCTAGGTGTCCTATTGGACTTGAATTATCTGCTCACACAGTATTCTACATGCCTACAAACATTAGGATATTTTGCTTCCTTTCTTGTAGGAGTCATACTTTGTATAGTTGAGTTCTCCTCTCAAGAGGGAGTAATTTTCAGATTTTGAATTGGACTTTGGGTTCTGATAAGTTAATATTCCCACCAGAACTGAAATCTGAAAGACGTGGCTTCTGTAGCTTGATCCTACTGGCATGTATGGTGGTCTTTGATTATCTAGAAACTCCTTTAACACTTACACCTTGATAACTGAAGGTAAGAAATATTATTATGACATTACCTCGTTAGATTTTTGCAACAATAACTTTCTGTTTTGTTGCAGATGCCAATCTTGGCTAGACCTTTCTTGCCTATATCCTGGTGAGTTAATGTTGTGAGGATTCCAGCAGTCACTGTCTCTGGGGAAAGAAGGGTGGTGTGTGGCCTGAAAGGTTAGGGGGAGTGAGGCAAGGGCAGGGTGGGAAGGATGCAGGTCTGTGCATGTTCCTGTCAGTGTGGCAGTGGGGAGGATCTGGGCTGCATCTGCAGAGCTGGAATGAGTCAGGAGAAACAACAGAGTTGGTCAATAAATTTTCCTTGGAAGTATTTCTTCTCATTTTCAGTTTTTGTTTCTCCTTAACATTACTGAGGATACCAGACTTGTATTTCTGAGAATATTTGCACCTTTAAATTACAGAGGTTTACTTTTAGTCTTAGCATTAATTAAATTTTCTCTCTAGGGAGGTTTTGGATAGCGAAAGTAAAGAGCTAGTAAAGCCGAAACTCACATCTCTGTTGATATATGGGGATAAATGTACTGTTTGGAAAACTATAAAACCATGATCTGTTATAAAAAGCTTGAGGGATGTGATTGAGCTGTTCAGGAAAATTCAGATGGAAACAGTGTTCATCCCTACTGAGTGTTGTGGAGGGTGGCAAAGTAGAAAATTGGTCTCAGTCCATGAACTGTTGGGCAGTATGCCCTAATGTTGGCGTTAGGTCCTGTCTATAGATATTCTTGTCTTGTCTGTTCATGAGATTTAACTGGGAGATGTTTGGTCATTGTTTAGCTGCCACTAAATGTGGAAACCAGCCAGTCTGAGTAAAACATAGAAAGCTTGTTAGGAAAACTAGAAATGTGCCAAGCTTCGTGTCTGATGGCAGTGGGAAGGCAATTGTTTCAGCTGCCTTTCATTGATGATCTTGTTGAAAAATTATGTAGAGTTTTCCAGAGCAGTATCTGGTTGTCAGGAGAAGCCAGTGTTTGAAAACTTGTACTTTTGTTTTTTGTCTGGTATTAACTTTATAGTTATATGAGCACATATTATTAGAAATAGAAATATTTATTTTTGAAAAAGAGTGCTGGCTTTTGAGATAATTGTGTCCCACAGTCAGTTGTTATCTCTCTGGTACTGTTCTTTCTCCAACAAATGCCTGACTTACCTGTGGCTTACTTTTCTGTTTTATGAGCATAAATTGTACAAATTGATGCCATGCTGTCAGCTCTTAGTTATCTGCAATGCATATTAGCTGTACTTTACGTACAAATCCATCTTTGCGCGCATATGGCCAACAGAACGGTTTGTTTCTGAAAAACAGCTGAACCGTTACTGCTACTTGCTGAATCTGACCTAAGAAATCTTCTCCGGGCCCAAATTAGAGTTTCCTCAGACTTGTTTGTGCCTGTGACGTCACTTATACAGTCTGTAGGCTACACTGTAATGCCAAGTATGAACCAGCATCTTGCTAAAGATTATTTTTTCACAGCTAATTATACCATCTTAAGTAAAAAACATTTGTATTAATTTTAAGTGTAATCTTTAAAGTTTCACATCTGTTAAATTTAATTTTTTTATGCAGATCAGCCCCAGCAATGAATACTTTCTTAAACTATATTAATGCAACTTCTGATTTCCCTTCCCACCCCCCCCCAGCCACCCTCCCCATTCATGTGTTTATATTTCGATGATGCTGTCAGGCACTTTTTCATCTATTTGCAAACTCCTACTGGATGGAAACTCTGAAGAAGTGCTTTGGGGACACGTTGTGCTTTCTGCTGGTTATTATGACCAAAGAAAATTTTTTCTCACAGTTCTTAAAAGAAGCCTTAGTAATTATTTTATCAAGTGCCTCTCTGTTAACCTTATTCACTGCTTGAAAACAGAGTGAATAGCTTATATTGACTTGGAGATAATGACTGATATTCTTCTGTACTTTCTTTTTAATGCGCTTTTGGGTATCCTATGAATTTTGAAATTTGTAAGCATTAGAAGCAGTTTGAAGATTGAAATATTTGCACAGGATAAGAAATGTGGGGACCAAATTTCTGACGTGCTGGGGCATGTGGTGTTGCTGTTTTTTTTTTTTTTTTTTTTTTTTGTGG
>NDXB01000170.1:361-15885 GCA_002631895.1 Agapornis roseicollis
TGGAAGGAAGGAGGGCTCTGCAGAGAGACCTGGATAGGTTGGAGAGATGGGCAGAGGCCAATAAGATGAAGTTTAATAAGTCTAAGTGCCGAGTCCTACATTTTGGCCACAAAACCCCTCTGCATTGTTACAAGCTGGGGACAGTGTGGCTGGACAGTGTCCAGGCAGAAAGGGACTTGGGAGTATTGGTAGACAGCCAGCTGAACATGAGCCGGCAGTGTGCCCTGGTGGCCAAGAAGGCCAATGGCATCCTCACCTGTATTAGGAATGGTGTGGCCAGCAGAAACAAGGAGGTTATTCTTCCCCTGTACTCGGCGCTGGTGAGGCCGCACCTTGAGTACTGTGTCCAGTTCTGGACACCTCAGTTTAAGAAGGATGTGGAAATGATTGAGTGCGTCCAAAGGAGGGCAACGAGGCTGGAGAGGGGCTTGGAGCATGTCCTGGGTTCAGTAATAGCAGTCAGTTTTACTCCTCCTTAGTAGCTGGTGCAGCACTGTGATTTGACTCAACTTGGGAATAAAACTGGTAACAGGGATGTTTTTAGTTACTGCTCAAATGTTTTGTTCTGACCAAGGACTTTGTGAGCCTCATGCTCTGCCAGGGAAGAGGGGAGGCCGGGAGGAAGCAGGGACAGGACACTTGACCCAAACTAACCAAAGAGGTATTCCATACCATAGCACGTCATGCCCAGGGTGTAAATGAGAGTTACCCGGAAGGACACGGCACTTCCTGGTTGGGCTTGTTTTCGGCGGGTGGTACCTTACCCTCTTCCCTTGTTATTTCCTTATCATTATTATTATTGGTGATAGCAATAGTGATTTGTGTTATACCTTAGTTACTGGNCCAGGGTGTAAATGAGAGTTACCCGGAAGGACACGGCACTTCCCAGTCGGGCTCGTTTCAGTGGGTGGTATCGTACCCTCTTCCCTTGTTATTTCCTTATTGTTATTATTATTGGTGGTAGCAATAGTGATTTGTGTTATACCTTAGTTACTGGGCTGTTGTTATCTCAACCTGTGCGAGTTGCATTCCTTCAATTCTCCTCCCCATCCCTCTGGGAGCGGGGAGGAAGGAGGGGGGGAGGAAAGAAGGAGGGGGAGGGAGTAGAAACTGGGTTTAAACCACGACAGAGCACAAGCCCTGAGGAGAGATTGAGAGAACTGGAGTTGTTCAGCCTGGAGAAAAGGAGACTCAGAGGTGACCTTATCACTCTCTACAACTTCTTGAAAGGAGGTTGTAGACAGGTGGGGGTTGGTCTCTTTCACCAGGCAGCAACGGACAGAACGAGAGGACACAGTCTCAAACTGCGCCAAGGAAGGTACAGGTTGGATATTAGGAAGAAGTTTTTCACAGAAAGAATAATAAAATATTGGAACAGTCTGCCCAGAGAGGTGGTGGAGTCACCATCCCTGGATGTGTTTAAAAAGAGACTGGATATAGAACTTGATGACATCTGTCCCACCATGGGTGGAATCTGCCCCACCATGGACCTCCATTGGCTGCAGGGGCACAGCTGCCTCACCATGATCTGCACCACAGGCTGCAGGGGAATCTGTGCTCCAGTGCCTGGAGCACCTCCTGCCCTCCTTCTGTACTGAGCTGGGTGTCTGCAGGGCTGCTGCTCTCACAGGTTGTTACTCCTCTCTGGCTGTCACTGCTCCTGTGCAGTAACTTTTGCCCTTTCTTAACTATATTACCCTAGATGTGCTCCCACTGTTGCTGATGGGCTCATCCTTGGCCAGTGGCAGTTCCATGTTGTAGCCATCTGGCATTGGATCTATGAGACATGGGGGAAGACTTCTAGCAGCTTCCCACAGAGGCCACCTCAGTGGCTCCTGCTACCAGAATCTCCCCATGAAGACCCAATACAGCTTTTAAGAACTGTAGTATGGGCACCAGATGTGCTTTTCCTCATGCAAATTTGATGACTTTTAAAAGAAAACTAAGCCACTCTTGTTTCTTCATCTAGGAACCAGCTCAACCCAGTCATGCTTCATATCTACTACTTTATGGCATTTTTTCATCCATAAGCTAGATTACAATTGAAAATTAAAACTGCTCTCATGTATGGCTACCTGGTCTGTCTTATGCAGCAAGTTCTTCAGGAGCTGAGGTTACACAAAACTAAACCCAGACGTTTCTTTTATGTATATTGTAACTAATGTATTTTAAGCACTTCCAGTGTTAAAATTAGTTATGACCATTAATACAGATGGTAGGATGCAAGGAGAGTATAAAGTGGAAGAAAAGCAAGGACACTCACCTCTCTGAAACACCCTTCTCCCCACATGGCAGCATGCTCTTCAGGCTCACTGTGCCTTTCAGCCTCAAACTTCCTGCCAGAGCTGTGTGTTCAACCCCACCACAGAATGGTTTTGTCGTTTTTAATCTTCCCTCAACACCTTATGTCCAAATTCATGTATTATGCAATGTCTTCAGCAAGTATAAGAATTCCTCACGGGCCTGCTTATAATAACTTCATTGATTGACTAATCTTGTAGCAGATCCATTAAGTAAGAAAATGCAAGAGCAGGAATTAAGCCAGTTGTGGCTTCCTACAAGCAAAAGAGGCCTGAGATTCAGTGAACCCCAAAGAGTATAGATGAAGGAAGCATTTCCTCCATGCCTCGTATTACAAAGGCTACAACTGAAAATTCTTGGTGCATCAGAGAAATGTTGCCCCAGTGGTGATTTTTCAGGACCTAGTTTGAACTGTACTTTCTATCCTGTGAGAAGTACAAGCCAAATTACTACTCGGACCACAAGCAGGTAACAGGATATGGCCACAGCTTCCGCTTCCAAGTATGTTATTTTGGTATCTAGTAGGATAAAAACCTAGAACAGATTTGAAGTGTTTCGACCACCCCCTTTTTTTCATTAGGAAATGCTGATTGTGAAGATGAAAATGTTATCAGGAAACTGTATTAACAAGACGTTGTCACTACTGTCAGAATATCTAAGAAACATATCTTTTCTAAGAAACTAGAGCACACCAAAATCCATGAGTATGCCCCTTCTCTGTTAGACCTTACAACACCCTTAGAGTAACAGGCACTGCAATCACTTGGTAGCATAAAGGGTTTATAGGGATTGTTTGACTTAGCACACAATAAAACACAGATGCCAAAACGCTAATTTTCCTGCCAACACAACAGAGTAACTGCAGCATGCAGGCATACAGCAGAAAAAGCACAGGAGTTATGCTAACAACTGGGAATCTGCATATTGAAAGAACTTGAAAGCTGCCTAAGTAGCATGTATTGTCTGTACGGAAGCGGTGAGCTTGAGAACTAAAGGCAAGGTTTGCTTTTTTCATTTGTGCTATTAAGAGTCAGTGGTTGGATTAGACTAGTGCTGTTCCAAATCTGGCAATGTAGGTCACAATTTAAAAAAGCGAGTCAGATATATCAGTGACTGAGTTATTCAGGAGGTATTATTACAGATGTCATGACTTCAGAAAATCAAATGTGGCATGCCGCTTTAGACACTATGGCATCACAACCTCCTCTCACTGAGATGTGATGTTACATTCTCACAAGTTCACACTGTAATGACACTCTGAACACGCACTGTTCAAAATGGAAAAGAGTGTCTTGCATTTGTCTCAATTCCCATTCCCCAGTGTGGGGATAAGAACACATGCTTCCACTTCTTCCCCCACCTTGTTGTCTGTTGCTCTGGGGGTTTAGCCAAGAAGAGAAGGTGACTTGCTGTTGTGGCAATTCATTCTAAGCCTCAGAATCAAAATAACATCATTGTCTTCAATCCTGTGACCATCAAATAATGAATTGTAAAATCTCAGGTCTTAGACCTTTGCAAATTCATTGCCTTTCAGTAACCTTACATTCCCACAAGAGAGTGAGACTTACACCACACAACAACAGACACAGGAGCCACAGAATTCAGCTGGCTTTGAGTCATACCATTAAAACCCAAAATGTGTTTTCATCACATTTGTAACAGCTGTATTTGAATTGCCCTACTGAAAGCCAAGGTGAACAGCCACAGTACTTGAAATTACTATCTGAAATGTCTCCCAATTAATTGCTAAAAAAAATCTTTTATTATTTAAGTACTTTAAAAAAATAATAACAATTTTGATGTACAAAACTGTATCGTCCACTCAAACCCAGAGCTTATGGAAAAATAAATGGAGATATAAAACATATTTTCAGGACTTCTGAACATACAATGAAAAGTGAATTGTCCTATGATCATAAAACCAGTTTCATCACTTTCACATTTATAAATATGTATGTTACTTAGAGTAACACTCAGAAAACCAGAGCTTTTTGGACAAGAACAAAGAAAATAGATACACATAATTAAATAATATATTAAAAGTAGCAAAATCATTAATACTTTAGTAAGAAAGTTTGCTCCCAAGCCAGTGTTCATCCTTCTGTAATCATCTATGTCCTTGTTGCTTTGAAGTGCAGAGCTAAAAGCCATGGCTGAATATGCAAACCGGATTTATGCAGGAATTACACTGATACGACGACGTCATGCAGACATGGCAGCAGAGTTCCCATGAGCACACCCAGGACAGCAGTGCAGACAACCATGAATAAACAGATCGCAATCCACGCAAAATACATTCTGACACAGTTTACATACGTAAACCTGTGTGGAAAAGATACAAAACCAAGTCAAATTTAGATTAAAGAAGAAAAAAAAAGTCCTGCAGTAGGTCAACAGCTGTGTCACCAAGACACTGTAAGTAGACTGTACTCCTAACATCACAGAAACCCAGTTGAATTAAAGTTTCTAACGGTAAGTATGTTCAAAGGGCTGAGCTCAAATCATTGTAGATGCCTCCAAGTGGCTGAGTAGAAGCTTATTCATGCAACTCTCTAGGAAATCCATTTCCACACCTTTATAGTCTTTGCAGTCTAAAAGGCATGACTCTATAACACAGAAGTTAACCATGAGATAAACTTCCATACGTATTTTTCTCATCTTCAGAAGCCTATACTAAAGGATCACATCTACTTCTGACATTCCTCAATGCGAGTTCCAGTGCAGTTCAACATACTTACATTTTGATCTTTGATTTCTCCCTGGCAGCCTTGACAACACCTAAAAGCAAAATTGTGTATTTTAACTGAAAAAAAAGGTCATGATTGCGTGAAAGTGTTTAAGAAACATCTCGTACATAGTAACAAGGCAATTATTTCATCTATTCAACTGAATACACAGGATGACCATTTAAGGGAGTGACAATTATTCCTTATTGCAGGTGCCCCAAACCACCCAAACATTCAAAACTGTTTCCACACCAAAGAAGTTACTGCCAGCTATTCTTACTTTCGTGATCAAAAAATTACAGGGTCCACAAGTACACTCATTATCACAAATATGATTTGCATACCGTTCCCCCTGATATTCTGCCAGAGGAATTTCCTGAAAGGCATCCAAAGGAAACAGGTGATGGTAAGACCGAGCCAGATGAGGTGCAGAGACTAATGTGAGACCTGCAAATAAAGAGACACTAAAATTGTTACAAGAGAGGACTTACTGAAAAGTTTTTCTGTATTAAACAAAGTGTGTGTGTAGGGGGGAAGAGGAGATATTTTTAAATTACTCAGTGGTTCAGAACATTTCAGAATTAAAAACCATAAAATTGTTTCTTGGTTTCCATAATCCAAACCTGTAATCCTTTCCAGAGTTAAACCAAATACAAAAATGTCCAATTTTCTAATTAAAAGGTTTAGCTCAATATTCAGAATTACGTTTACAATGCACAGTTGTAAAGTTAGCAAGTTTTTCATCCTCATGCCATAAGCAAAATGCAAGCAGAGAGGAGTCATCTGTTTAAATCTAAATGCACAACTCCTGTTTGGAAACAATAGTTCTGCTATTTCATGTCACCAGTTAAAATGATGCGCAGCTACAAAGCTCTACTACAGCCTGCTGTAATACCGTGATACCATGCCGCAGCTCTGTTTCAGCTAACACAGGTCTTTTTTTGGCTGGGATACAGTTAAATTTTCTTCATAGTGGGTCTAGGCTCTGGTTTGGATCTGCACTGGAATCAGTGTTCATAATTCAGGGATGTTTTCATTACTGCTGAATAGTGCTTACAAAGAGTCAAGGCTTTTTCAGCTCCTCACCCCACCCCACCATTGAGCAGGTGCACAAAAAGTTGGGACGGGACATAGCTGGGACAGGTCACCCCAACTAATCACAGGGATATCCCACACCATATGGTGTCATGCTCAGCATAGAAAGCTGGGGAAGAAGAAGGAAGCGGGAGGATGCTTGGAGTTATGGCATCTGTCTTCTCAAGTAACTGTCAGATGTGACAGAAACCTGCTTTCCTGGAGATGGCTGCTGATGGGAAGCAGTAGATTAATTCCTTACTTTGCTTAGCTTGTGCACATTTTTGGCTCTACCTATTAAGCTCTTTACCTCAGCCCATTAGTTTTTTCACTTTTACTCTTCTGATTCTCTGTCCCATCCCACTAGCAGTGAATGACTGGCTGTGTGGAGGTTAGTTGTCAGCTGGGGTTTAACCATGACAACAGGCTAGCTGCGGTATGGGCTGGCACAAACTTCTTCATCGCTCATATGCAGTGTAAACTTCAGAACTCTTGTTCTACTAACAGCTGCAGCTGTGGGGAATCTGTTGTTGATACATAGGATTTCTCCAGTTACATTACTGCTTTGCTGAAATGCAATTCATGCTGATATGAAAACCTTCACATAAAACTAGGACAAGGTGACCCAAACTAAAGTTATTTCATTCTCTTGCCAAATACACACATCTTGGTAATACCTATAATTTAGTCATATGCCTGTACAAGCTAACAGGACAGCTGTCGCTCACACTGCATTAATACTCTAAAAAATACTGATCCTTCCGCCTACCCGCATTAAAGCAGGGCAGGGGCACCACTAGTTGCATTAACTTTTGCAAGACCAAAGGGCTTCTGTTTACAACCCTATAGCTTTTCATGTGCCACTGTGCAGCCTGACTTTGAGTTCAATTTTGAAACCTCTCACCCACATAATCCCAGAGGGGTCCTTCAAAGTCTATCTTCATGGCCTCGCACTGAGGAGTCTGAAATATTGGTGTGCCTGTTAAATCAGGATTTTTCAGGAAATTATTACCATTTATATATGAATCACCCTTCTTCCTCCCTTTGCTTTAGGGTTTCTAGTTCATAACATACTAAGGAATATGAGACAGCTTTTCTGTTACAGGTATAGTCCTGAAAGTCCCTCGTATGGTGCTGACACCTCAAGACACAGGAATGCAGGCTTCTTTTTAAAGCACAGCTGGCTTTTAATTCCTAAGCATTGTTGAATTTTTCTAACCCTTAATTTTCTCAACATTAGCTCCTAATTAATCTGCTCCCCTCTTCTTGCTACTCACCACAGATTTTGCACTCCACAGGAAGTTCACAGTATTTGGCTCTGCACTGGGGACAAAAATATCCACCTAGTGAAAGACCTGGCTCACTGTTGTTTTCCAGTTGCCTAGAGTAGAGAGAGACAATTTAGTATCGAAGAGGTAACACCACAGTACAAATACTACACAGTTCTCACAATAAATACTTTGAAAAGTTTCAGTAGCTTCCATGCAACAGTTCCATGTGTATGGAAGTTTCAGAAAGCAACTAGTAATAGTAAGATATCAGTAACCACATCTTCCCATAGAAAAAGAACAGATTTTCCCACATAAGGGAGCTAATGCACCTTTATAAAATAAAGTTATGAAAGATGGAAGCATTAACATTTTTCCTTACACAAGCAAATATTCTGTATTGGCTTTTAAGATGGATGTTCGCACATAATCTTACAAACAGCTGACACTTTCCTTCTGAAAATTCAGACTCTCCTATCATCCCTGAAAACTATGATTCCATTCACTGAGAAGAGCCCCAGTACACTAACCATATGAAGCCTCTATTTTAAACTTCCCTCTAAAGTCATATTAGAAAATAGATAAAAAATACTTTATTCCAGAGAATGTCCTTCATCCTCATCATTACCTTTACAGTGAGAAAAATACCTGAATCAGTAAATGCAAGTAGAAGTTGGCAGTAGTCACTTTGATACCTTGTAGCTGATTATAATCAGCACACAACACTATTAAAAGCCATTTACTACCTTAACCCCCCCCCCCCCAAAAAAAAAAAAAACAGTAAATTTAAAAAAAAAATTNAATACCTGAATCAGTAAATGCAAGTAGAAGTTGGCAGTAGTCACTTTGATACCTTGTAGCTGATTATAATCAGCACACAACACTATTAAAAGCCATTTACTACCTTAACCCCCCCCCCCAAAAAAAAAAGAAGCAGTGAATTTTAAAAAGCATATTTAATAGATGTAACCAGAGTTACATACTGGATGTACAAATGGAACTAAATTTTCTACTGAGAAGTCACAGAACATTACTATTTTTTTCATGTTATTTTGCAATATTTTCACTGACAAGCAGATTTTCTAAATATGACTGATTATTATTGAATTGTAACCAGCTAAGTGAATTCTAATTCCACTTACACCATGCTAAAGGATGGCTTTGCATCTTGATCAGATAGAGAAGAAATATAATGCTGAGGAAAACCTGAAGAGAAAAACATCCCATATTACCAATTATAAACATGAAACTAATCCTTCTGTTTCTTACTTTAATGGAGAAGTTCAATGACTATTCTAAATACCAAGGCCTATCTCTTTTGTTCGCTTCTTATTACAGAAGTAATACACTCTTTACTAGGTATCAAATTCTTCTCTACCTACATACACCAACAAATCCCTCACTATATTCCCTCCAACTGAAAAAAATATTTTCATAGACTTCACATTAACTGAAACTTACTGGAACTCATTTCTTATGAACAGCTAAAAAGAAAATTATGTGCAATGGTAGGAAAGCAGAAAGAGCACTGCATGAATGTTTACTTGAACAATAGTTTCTTTTTGGGGGCAAGATCTTTTTATGTGCAGACACCAAGCACATACTCACTTTCCAAGTGCAGTATATGACAGATGGGACTATAGCACCTTATAGATGCTGTAAAAGATACCATTCTTTCCACCACTTATTTTTTACAGCTCGTGGAAACTGCTGACTGCTTGCTTGACAACTGCTGCTCAGGCTTTTCTTATAACAAATAAGTATTTTCAGTATTTAAATCTACACATAAGAATACATACATTCATATCTGTGAAAATGTGTGGATGAAAGTGAGAAATCAGGGCTCCATTTTGTGGCATGAGAGTTCCTATTCTGATTTAACTCCAAGCTTAAATTTATTGACAGATACATCAAAAGAAACAGCACCTAATACATTTGCTGAAAGAACACCACAAAAGTGCTCTTAACAAACATTTATTACATGGCCAAACAGATGTCTCTTAGAGTCAATAAAGCTTATAATAGTTTCCTCCTCCAGGAAAAAAAAAAAACCCAGAGGGAGAAACAAAATAATTTTTCATCCTTAACTTCCAACTATTACAGTTACACTGTTACTGAATAAGCAATACAATTCCACTTCATTTTTTCAAACTGAAATTGAATTATTTGCCTTACTTAGTTCTTAACTTTATTTAAAGCTGACTACTTTGCAGGAACAATATCAACAAAATTTATTTTTATTTAGCAAAATAAATGTTAAAATTAAAAAAAAATCAACGTCTTTATTATGCTTCTAATTATTTTCATGGCTTTAACACAGATGATGCAAAGAAAGAATAGAACAAGACATGCAAATCTTGTGCTAGGATTTTAAAACCATACCCTACCCATTCGAATAAGAGAGCACTCAGAACTTGAACTGGTAGGTAGAGGACGAACATGATGCATCAGGAGCTCCTTATAATGACTTTCATCTAAAATAATGTGGTATGTTCCTGTCACAAAGAAAGAAATGCCTTACTCTCAGATTACCAGGAGGTAAGAATACAAACATACTCTCTATATGACAGAAAATAACTTAAGTAAAAAAAAAAACAAAAAACAACCAAATTTAGGTAACCCTGCTCCTAACAACTAGTCCTGTTAACAATACAGAAAATAACAAGTTTTTTAGATTAATAAGAATGTTTAGGTTAACAAGAATGTTTAATTAGATATGAAAGCCCATAGCTTCTTCTCCAACATTACACTGTAGTAATGTTATTGTAAGAGTTAACACTGTAGTAATTGATATTAACAATATCGACAGTTCCACATCACAGAGCTTTATATGAGTAACACTAGGTTTTAAAATATATATATTTCTTCTCTCTAGAGATGCAGGTACCAACTGATAATTTCACTGAATATTGTGTGTTTTGTAGATTTGAGAAAACCTTAAATTTTCTGCCAGAACCACAGAATATTCATCCTTAAGCATCAAAATGCCTCAAGGAATATATGACAAATTAGTTATCTAATTTTTTATTTAGAACTTGTATTAGTAGTATAACTACTGAGCTTCAGATACGTACCACCAGTTTCTTGGGCAAGTACTGTACAAACTCGAACCTCAGCACTTAGGCCGATGACAGACACTCTGATCTTAACTGCTTTTAAACACTTCAAATGGAAAAAGAAGGAATGATCAAATTTACGTGCAGAACAGAAAACAGTAAAAGGTTCAAAGGTTTAAGTTAAAATTAATCAGCAATGGCTCTGCAACTGTCTTAGTCTAATGTAGTAGTCAAACTGGATGTTCAATGTAGTAGCCAAACTTCACTTCTGTACCTTAATCAGATCATAGATGTTGGCTGGATCACATGTCGTCAGGCTGCTGAAGACTACCAAAACCTCTCTGCTTGTATGTGCTGGCATGTGCCTGAAGAAAGTATATGGTTAATTTACTTATAAACAGTAATCTACTTGTATGTTAAAGTTTCCAAGGACTTCTAAGATACTTAAGTGAGAAGCTGACATGATATGAAGTCCCCTACAAATTATAAGACTGCGGTAAGATTCTTCTCTGAGCACCAGAATTTCACCTTCCAAAAGCCAAACCGTTCCAGTATCTAAACCACAATATTTGATTGTGTAGTTACCTGTTTGCTCTAATGCTTAAGTTATCGCAGTACCTTATCTGTACTCTCAGAGGTAAAACTCACCTTCAAACTAGAAACAATGCAGTAAGTCTTCCTTCTTAAAATATCAGTTTATAGGTGTAAATCCATTACTTTAAACTAGTTTTTTAGTTCTTAATGGAACTGTCTTCCAACTAGTCATTCAAATGTTTTTTTATGTCATTTACTACTAGCTTTATTCTGCCAATGTTTCTAGCTGTAATTACTTGTTAGAAGTCTTCCACATGTTTATCCCAACTCCAAACCACACATAGCAAAGTTTTTTAAATGTATCCCACTTGAAAATTTACCTTTCTAAAGTATGCCAAAATTCCCACCAGATTATTGTGATTCTTTCGTTCATCATTAACTCTTAACTCCACTCCCTCTCATACCTTAGCCCTCTTGTAAAAAATAACTGCAGGGTCTTCCATCAGCATATTCACATACAACATAAAACCACCTACTTAGTTTTAAAATATTGTTGCTTTCTATAAGCAACACACCTCTAAATAGAAGCATCTTGTGTTAGAAACTTAACTTCTGCAAAACTAGCATATTTAACTTCTGCAAAACCAGCACCTTTAACTCCTCAACAGCTTGTATTTTAAGAAGTCATAAAGCTGCTTTTCAGAGACTCAGGTCAGCACAATGCACGATGCTACTTGCAAAAAATACTGTCTCTGCTCCTCTGAAAATTCACAGTCAGCATTATACTGATTATGGAAAACAAAGAAAACAAAAATCCTGCATGTATATACTAACTTTAAAGTCTGGATAGCCGAATTTAGGGCATTATACAGAGATGGCTCTCCACTGCAGTTCATATCCACTGCTTTCTTCAGAGCAGTTAAGTGCTTTTTTGTGTTACCTGTAAGTGAAAAAAAAAAATACACCTGAAATAACAACTTAAAATAATTGAAATATTTAAGCTATTTATTTAATGAAGTGTACTTGTACAACAAGATTTTTCAAACTGAGACTTGTACTGCTTCACTTAGAAATTAACCTCTTCGTCAGAATGTAGAAAACAGTAAACCAACATACTAACAGAAAGACATTTACTCTGCAAGCACTCTATTATTAGAACCTTTAAGAAGTCAAAAAGAATAAAATCCCTGTTGCATATCACTGAACACTTGAGTGTGAAGAGTCTCACAAAGCGTTTCAGCAGAAAGAGGGTTTAGTTTCCTCTGTTATATTCAAAGTATTGTTCAAAGATTGATGGATCCTCAAATTCCTTAATAAGGTTGCTCCAGTTTTGCAAGTGAATACAGAGTATAAAAATAACACTTCATGTCTGAAGCCACAGGGATTGCTAGTGACAGAAGGCAGGAACCAAGAAACCATGCTTATTAACGTTTAATCTGATTTCACAGAACACATGGATGTCATAAGACACAAAATTAACAAACAACCAAATCAACTATAGGAGAAACAAAATGTATTTTAGTTGCAATCTGTCTAGGGCTTGATCACAAACATGCAATTCTAGATCAAAACAGATTAAAATAAAGATTCTGGTGTCAGATAAACAACTTTTTTAAATTAAAAATGTTATGTAAACACTACTTCACCTTCAGCAGTGTCAGCCAGGCAGAACTTAGAATATCAGTTCAACTGATGAAAACATCTCCAATTTAAAAAGAAAATATACTACCTCCCCTACCTGAAAGCTCTGTCATTTTTTCGGCTCTTTTACTCTTGGTTACAATTAAACCAAGCTGGAGAAGGGAGAAAAAAAAGAGGCAAAACATTTCTTAATAAGTTTAAAAATAAGCTGATTTACATTTCTGGTATACTTTTCCTAATATTTCTGTATGGATCAAAATTACTTAACTATATGAATTTTCTCATAAGTGTTAACAACAGCATCACAACACTATGCACCAGTTAACATATATTCCTGTATTTCCAGTGCTTTTGCCACAAGGTACAAAAAGAAATCTTCTAAAATTCTAAATACCTGAAAAAATCTTATCAGATCTTCTGTATTAAAACTTACGTTTAAGAAAAAGGGGCCAGATGGGTTCTTATTTTCATCATTTCAGGCAGCATTTCACCAGACTGATGATGAAGGGATGGTAGGGAACACATCAACTGAAAACCGTTTCCTAGACAGTGTTAAAACTAGACCCAACTTTTAAAACAGTTTTCAGTTACTTGTTTCTTGCAGGTTGTACGTACCTGACTAATAGGATTTTGGTCAAAGTACTCTTCAACAAAATACTCCAATAACTATAAAGAAAAGGTAAGACAATTAAAAATTACATACGGTTTTATTCCACATGCTTTAAGTAACATGGTACTTGCAATAGTTCCAAAAAAAAAAAAAAAAAAAAAAAAAAAAAAAAAAAAAAAAAAAAAAAAAAAAAAAAAAAAAAAAAAAAAAAAAAAAAAAAAAAAAAAAGGAAAAAAACAGAGGAGAGAGGAATGGGCCCTGCCTTCCATTTTCCTCTTACCTTACTCACTTTGTATGTTAAAGTTCTAGACTACTGTTGGTTCAAATGCAGGTTCACTATCCATCAAAAAGCACTAATTATACAAAAACCATCAAACCCCAGGATCTCAATGTGTAGTGTGGTTAAGAGAAGATCACATAGTACAAGATGTACAATTCAAGTCCACCACAGTCTGAAAGAGCAGTACAGTTGAACTCCTGTCTAGCATCCATTCAAACCA
This sequence comes from Agapornis roseicollis, assembly GCA_002631895.1. Classification (NCBI taxonomy): domain Eukaryota; kingdom Metazoa; phylum Chordata; class Aves; order Psittaciformes; family Psittacidae; genus Agapornis; species Agapornis roseicollis. Next base: position 14,072 of record NDXB01000170.1, read on the forward strand.
GAATTCATCAAAACAAAACTGGAAGGGAAAAATGTTATCTAGATGTATAATGAAAGCATATTTGTTCCTTTCATTCCTTATTACAGGCAACAGTTAAGCTTAATTTCCACACTTTTCATAATGTTTTTACAGTACCAAAGTGCACGTAGAAGGCAAACTAAGCAAACTCATGTTATACGGATTTTACTATTCAAAAAACAAGTAAATTGCAGACTAGTAACAGAAATAAGAGACAAAAAAGTAGGAACAAGAAAGATAAGCCTGTGCATGTATGATATGCATGTCACAGAAGAGTTTAATTCATGTAAATGCAAAATGGAACTGGTTTACAGAGAGGCAATGGATTAGTACGAGAAAACAAATTTGAGTACAGAAATACCTTCAAAGTGCAAGTAAGCCTGTTCGGTTTTAAATCTTGGTCTTCCATAGCTCTTGATCCATCAATAACCACATAAAGGTGACGCATCTGCATTTTCACGAGAAGTGATAGTCACTCACACAACATATTTAAATGAACTGTTCAGTATTACATTTACTTAAAAAAGCAACTACTTCCTCCCTTAAACAGGAGAAATTCAATATACTGAGCTATGCAATCAACACTGCCAATGAGCAAAGAATTAAAAAAAATAAAGGCTTGTGGAAAACACAAGGTTTGGTCTCAAGCGCATCTAGTCAGCATAGGTGTATTCCAGATTAGACATACCACCTCTGATCAGTTTTGGACTGAGGACAGACAAGGGTTAAGACATTTATGTACCATTCCAAGTCGAACTTGTCCATGGTGTCCACAGAGTCTAATAAAACAAAAAAAAAATAGTTTTAAGTAAGATGCAAACAAATGAATGGTTCCTAATCCAAAAGTCTGGAAGAAATCCAGTACAAACACAAAGCAATTACAAACATAGATACTTATTTACACCAAAAAAAGGACAACTTGATTACAAACAGATTTCATGCCCCTCTTAAAACAAACAAAAGCTATTTCTTACATTTAAAATTTCATCCACATTTGAACATTTTAACATAATTGGAAATAAAACAAAACTAGATTTTATACAGCAATTTTTCTGACAATTTGAAACACAAATCTGGTGCTGTGATACCAAAACCCAGCTCAAAGAATGTTAAAAAAATGTTTAAGGATTTTCTCCAGGCAGTGTAAACTGGAGTGGCACTGCTTTGCACCACGTTTCATTAGATCAAGACCTCACCTCATGAGCTAGCATACATCTGGGCTATCCAGCCTGTGTACAATCAGTCTTAATGTTATAGGCAAAAATAAATTTTACTGTCTTTTCAGGCACAACTAATAAGTAGCTGGCAAACAGCACACATCCGGAGCTCTGACGGGGTAAGGACACAAAGATGCACGGCAGGTATGCCAACAGGCTCACTGAACTTAGAGGAGCCAATCTGAGAATTAAGCCCTTATAACTGATCAAACCAGGCACATTAACAGGCTTGTGGGGACACACAGAATCACAGAATCAACCAAGTTGAAAAGACCTTCAAGATGAAGTCCAACTGTTACCCTAGGACTGCCGAGTTCATCACTAAACCATGTACCATGCCTCGTTCATGTGGGTTGTGAACACATCCAGGGACAGTGACTCTACCACTGTTCCAATGCCTGATCACCCTGTGAAGAAATTCTTCCTAATATCCAATCTAAACCTCACCTGGTGCAACTTGAGGCCATTACCTCTTGTTCTATCACTTTACAATAAGACACCTATCCCCATCTCCCTCCATCCTCCTTTGAGACTTCTCTTCTCCAGACTAACCCCCCCCCCCCCCCCCCCCCCCCCCCC